>VZRE01005467.1:55498-96902 GCA_013396775.1 Cephalopterus ornatus | reverse complement strand
AAAAAAAAAAAAAAAAAAAAAAAAAAACCCAACCTATTTTATAAATCATTTCAGATAAACAGAGACAATCAAATCTTTGTTTCCAATTCACGCTGGAGATGCTGTGCAGGCACTGATAGCCTGGGATTGCTTCACTCCCCGACAATAAATCTGCCATTTGCAATACAGAGGCTGCCAAAAAAATCCCCTCAGGCTTGGTCTGGTTTCAGCAGAGGATATGTGAACAAGACTGTGTAAATATTGCACTTTTAGGCCAGTTCCCCCTCTCACAGCTTTTTGCAAACCCAAGCAAGTTTCCCCTTGCTGATGTGCACGAGGGCTGCTCGGGGTTTTCTTATGCAACCTGAATTTTAGATGTATTTTTTTGTGCTCATTATTTATTGTTTTCAGGCACCGGTGGGAGACTGCGAGCAGAGGATGCTGCCACAGCCCTTTTCCTGGCCCTGCTCACCCCTTTGGAACCAGGGAATACTCCCTGCTACCACATCCCAAAGCAATGCCACCATGGATTTGTTCCTTCAGGGACACCTGGGGATGAGGAATAGCGTCCTTGGAAGACTACTAAAAATATGCTGATGCTCCAGGAGAGTAGGAAAAGCTCTTTCCTCACAGATTAAATTATTTCTGGCAAAATCAGAGCCCTGGAGTTTAGTCAAAACCCATGACCTGTCACACAGGTCAGGTTGGCTGTGGATTTTTATTGAAATATTAGAAATTAAGCATATTCTAGAACATTCCATGTATTTTTTTATCCTTTTGTAAGGGTGGTGGTGTGGGCAGGGCAGTCTCAAGGCCATGCCACTCCTGCCTTGGCCCCTGATGCTGAGCAGTGTCACCACATAGGTGGCATTTGAAAAGACATTTTTGTTTGCTTAGAACAATTTATGTATTTTACATGAACATGCAACAGTGTGACTTGGGTTTTTGTAGAAGCTGGGAAAATTCTGGATTTCCCCTTGGCTACAAGATTTGTCTCTGTGTAGGAAGTAGAGTGAACTGGGGAAAAAATCAAAAGCACTTGAATAAAATGTCAGGGTGTGTCCGTGCCAGTTATCCATGTCTTAGGCAGGGAATTGGCTCCTCTGTGAGGATAACCTCACCTTGGGAATGGGATATGGCTCCTGGAGGCAACATCAGCCACATGTGGGATGGGAATGCTGCCAGGAGCAGCTCTGGGATGGTATCAGCAGGATGTTTGGTGCCCATCAGCTAGAGGCTGCATATCCTGGTCCATGGCTGAAACCCTGGAGGTGCTGGAGGGTGGTGGTAAGAGCAAATACTGTCCATCCATCCCTGTACTGCCCATCCACCCATCCATTCATCCATCCCTGCCCTGTCCATCCATCCCTGTACTGCCCATCCATCCATGTATCCATCCCTGTCCTGTATCCATCCCTCCATCCCTGTCCTGTCCATCCACCCTTTCACTGTCTATCCATCCATTCCTTCAATGTCCATACATCCCTGCCCTGTTCTCCTGTCCATCCATCCCTGTACTCTCCATCCATCCCTATCCATCCATCCCTTCACTCTTCATCCATCCATCCATCCCTATCCATCCATCCATCCCTTCACTCTCCATCCATCCATCCTTCACAGAGCCTCCTCCTTCACATCCATGGGGAAGGCAGCAGGAAACCTGGCCGCAGCAGCTTCCTGGCTGAGCGAGTGGGATGCTGTGCCTGCTCCCACAGCCCTGTCCCACTGCTGGGTTTGTTGGTTTTCATGGGAACAAAACAACATTATTTTCCCTTTGCTTTAGGGAAATGAGCCATTCCTGTTTGCAGCCACCTGGGAAAAGCCTCCCCAGGCAGACACCTGCCCCAGGAAACAGCCCCACAGCAGCTGAACTGGGGCTCCCCAGGACCTTCTGCCTTTCATGGGGCCTCCTGGGGCTCCTCGACACCCTGAGTTTGGGCAGAAATTGGGGCAGTGAAGCCTGAGCTCCATGCTGGGAATGTAAACCCTGGCAGATCACAAAGAAGGAGGAGTTAAAGTGAGGCAAAACATTTTCCTATGTGTCTCAGCCCTCCTCACAGCCCATATCAAGAGGTGAAGTTTGCAGGATGAAGTGAGAGCAGTGCAGTAAGTCCTACATCCCTCACTGCCCTCCCTCACTCCCTGGTTCTGATTTCCATGGGGAAGAGAAAGGAAGGTGACTGTGGCCCTTCATGTCCAGTTGCTTGGGAAGGGGAGATCTGGGCAGAAATCCTTGGGGTGCTGCAGATGGGATGGAGACGGGAACTCAGCAGAGCCAGACCTCGGAAAATCCCAGTCCACGCCCAGGATCAGAACTGGGGTGGTGGTACGCCTGTGTCCATGTGCAATCCATCCAATCCATCCCTCTTCCTCCTGCTCTCCCTGGCTGATGGAGGGGAGCTGGACAGCACTGTCAGGAGGCACCTCCGTCGGGAAACAAATCTGATTGCTGCTGCCATTAGAAAATTTTTACCCTAAAGACCCTCTTTGCCTTGTTCTTGCAGATTATACTCCTGGCCCTGTCGGAAACCTCTGCCCAAGAACATCACTGAGCTTGTCCTGTGCTCTGGTCATAAAAATCCCAGACTGGTTTGGGTTGGAAGGGACCTTAAAGCCCATCCCGTGGCCAGGGACACCTTCCACTAGGCCTGGTTGCTCAAGGAGCAGGTCTTTGTGTGGTGTGGGGCAAACTGGGGTGCTCACACGTTAATAGGGTTCCTTAATCGACGCTGTGGGTGCAGCAGTGCCCAGGGTTATAAACCAGCACCATCCCAACCTGCACCCCTTGGAAAGGCAAGAGCTAGAGCCAGCGGATCCCAAAAATCCCTAAAATACACAGGAAAGAGAGGGGTGGAGGCTTCTCTTCTCCTGCAGTCTTTTACTTTGTCTGCATTTTGACATCTTGGGCTATCCCTTGGGCTGGTAAAGACTTCTAGGATTCAGAGGGTAATATATGAATTTATCCCTAATTAGAGTTTTTATTGTCCCCTTGGCCAGACTGGCAGCTCAGGGGATGCAGAGCTGGGTGTGCACTGCCCTTAAAAACTTAAAAATCTCTTAAAAGCTGGGCAAAAAAAGTTCCCAAACCCCAATTCCTGCTTTTTTTCAGGAATGTCTCGTGAAAATAAAAGACAACAGTATTGGAAAGAGGAGTTCTGCCAGCTGCATTGCTCAGGGAACGCAGAGCTGGGTGTGCGCTGCCCTTCACTGCTCTGAGGTGAAGGGTCCCTCGAAAACTGGGCAAAAAAGGTGCTCAAACTCCAATTCCTGCTTTTTATTAGGAATGTCTCATGCAAAAATAAAAGAATATTGGAAAGAGGAGTTCTTCCTGCTGTACTGCTCAGGGAATACAGAGCTGACTATGCACTGCCCTTCACTGCTCGGAGGTGAAGGATCCCTTAAAAACTGAGCAAAAAAGGTGCTCAAACTCCAATTCCTGCTTTTTATTAGGAATGTCTCATGCAAAAATAAAAGAATATTGGAAAGAGGAGTTCTTCCTGCTGCACTGCTCAGGGAATACAGAGCTGACTATGCACTGCCCTTCACTGCTCGGAGGTGAAGGATCCCTTAAAAACTGAGCAAAAAAGGTGCTCAAACCCCAATTCCTGCTTTTTTTCAGGAATGTTTCGTGCAAAAATAAAAGAAAGCAATATTGGAAAAAGGGGTTCTTCCTGCTGGATTGCTCAGGGATTGCAGAGCTGGGTGTGCGCTGCCCTTCACTGCTCTGAGGTGAAGGGTCCCCCGAAAACTGGGCAAAAAAGGGGCTTAAACCCCAATTCCTGCTTTTTTTCAGGAATGTCTCGTGAAAATAAAAGAAAGCAATACTGGAAAGAGGAGTTCTTCCTGCTGGATTCCTCCGGGAATACAGAGCTGAGTATGCAGTGCCCTTCACTGCTCTGAGGTGAAGGGTCCCTCGAAAACTGAGCAAAAAAGGTGCTCAAACCCCAATTCCTGCTTTTTATTAGGAATGTCTCATGGAAAAATAAAAGAATATTGGAAAGAGGAGCTCTTCCTGCTGGACTGCTGGAAGCAGGGCTGGGCAAGCCCTGAGCATCACTCCAGGGTGCAAAGCAAAGTGTCCCCACACTCTGTGCTGTCGCACAGAGGAGCGGGATTAGGGGAACGTAGAATGTGCCATCATCTGCAATTTCCTTTTTAAGTTTCCTTTCCTAATAATATTATTCCTATTCCATGGGTGGACGGTCTCCTAATAGAGATAAAGACCTTTGCAGCTGCTCCGCCGTCGCCCCGTGGTTAATATGCACTTTCTAATTAGCCTGGAAGGGAAGACCCCCGGCTGCAGTTGGGCCCTGTTCTCTCAAATCAGTTTTAATCTGAGCCAGGCTCAGCTGGGAAGGGCTGATAAGCCCTTCTGTCCGTGACAAACAGGGCTTTAATCTCCTCTTTCCATTTCTAGTGCGCTCATTACACAAATTTGTCTCCGGACGACCCCGACGCATTAAAAATGATCCATTCTGGGTGCTGGATCCTTTCTTTTTAACTTCCTTAAAACCCTCAGTTTGACCCCCACCGATCCTCCCCCGGGATTCACAGCATGGGAGGGGGAGGTTCCCGCAGGGGGTTCCCAGCAAAGGTCACCAATTCCCTTCCCACAACATGTTAAACCCTGGGGTTTTTAATGGTTTGATTTTCTGGCCCGCGATCTTCCAGCAAATTCTTTGCTGGGTGAGGACCCTCGTGATCCCTGTGGGATTTAGGAGGGATGCTGCCTGTGGGGGTTCCCCCTGGGGAGGACTAAGGGAGTCTGATGGCTGGAGTTGGTACCTGGGCACGCTCTGGTGACACACATCTTCAATCACAGGGACAGTTGAGACCCTGGGTCATTTCTCTGGTGATTTTGGCCAAGTCAGCCTGGTTTTTGCTCTAAAAGAGATGCTTATAGCTCAAAAAGACCCAAAAAACCATGATTTCAATGCTAAATTTGAATGCTAAACGTAGTGGCCAAGGTTTTTCATTCTTCACCTGGAAGAGGTCGGGTGAGAGGACCTTAAAGTTCACCCCTTGCACCTCTCAATAATCACATTATCAAACCAGATTTATTTTGCTCTGGAGGAGAAAAGGCTCTTCTGGCCCAGAAATTCTAAGCGGAACATTCATTTCTTTTTTTTTTTTTCAGAAACCGCATTTTTGGAATTCCTGCACATCTTCATCCCCATGGATGAGAGAGAAAAGGGAAGGAAAGCTCGGGGGTGCTCTGGCCTGGTTTCACTCAGGTCCCATTTAAAGGAGGGCTCGCAGACATCCCCCCTCCCAAAAATTGCAGGAGAGGGCAGTGGGGTCCTCCTGGGGGTCCAAAAAAGAAAAGGCCACCCCAAGGAGGTGACGTGGTGGGAGCTCCCATGGTGGCAGTTGCTCCCTGTCCAGCCACGGCGTCTCCGACCACCCCCGCCCCAGACGCGTCTCCTGCTGCTTCCGGGACACAGAGACAATAAAAGGCGCAACAGTTAATCAATCCTAAATTGATTCTAGCAGGATAAGGAGTCGGGAAGGATATGGAAACAGCTCCGAACTTCCTAAGAGCCTTGGAAAAACTGCTGCTTGCTCCTGGTGTGTTAGAAGTGGGAGTGTGAGGAACATGAGTGTCACGACTCCGAGCCAAAATTTTACTAAATATAGCATTTTTTTGATTTAATAAACCATCCAAGATGGACCAAGATGAACGAGAAAGAGTCTTTACACAGCCCCAAAACCAGCAAACACGACTGTGGGAAGTGTGGCTCGACTTCCTTTCTATCAAAAGTGGGGCGATTGCTGAATAAATTCACATTAAAATTGTCCTTTTCGGCCTAGATATTGATTTTGTGAGCGATGCAAACAGTTATTTGCACTTTGGAGACAGACACAGAATTTAATCTGAACAATAAACAGGCACAATTCATCAGCCTTAAACACCTCAGAGAGCAGGAGGAGCTGAAGACAGAGTGGATCTGGCACCGGGAAAGACATTTCCCCTCCACTTCCAACCAGGTTTAACTCTGACCCGGGATCGTCCTGTTGGGAGCTCTATCATTTGCTTTTCCAGGGAGGAGAACCACCACTATTCTCTGGCTAAATCACAGGCAGGAGAAAACTGGGTTTTTTTAAAAATAAAATGCCAAATTGCAACTGTAATAATGTCTTGGTGTGCCCCCAAATCCATCCCAAACAATGCTGTAAATATGAATTTTTTTAATAATCTTGCTCATTCCTGCTGCAGGGAGAAATAATTTGCATTTATGTGTTTCTGGTATTGGCAGAAAAAAAAAAAAAGAGAATTGTATAAGATGAAGAAAAAGAGATTTTTAAAATTGGATTTTAAGACTTAATGGAAAGAAATAAGATGGAAAAAAAATTTAATAAAAAGATGATGATGTGCTCATGTGAAATGTCAGCCTGTGGAGTTCCATGTTAATTGTCCTGAAGAGCAAATAATGTTGTGTTTTAACTGCAAATTCCCAAGTGGCCACAAATGATTCCCACCCTCCTGTAGATCACATGGCCAGGAGAACCATAACATTCATGGAATCATGGAATGGTTTGGGTTGGAAAGGACCTTAAAGATCATCTAATTCCAACCCCCTGCCATGGGCAGGGACACCTTCCACTAGCCCAGGTGGCTCCAAGCCCCATCCAACCTGGCCTTGGACACTTCCAGGGATCCAGGGGCAGGCACAGCTTCTCTGGGAATTCCATTCAGACCCTCTCCACCCTCCCAGCCAGAAATTACTTCCCAATATCCCATCTATCCCTGCCCTCCTGTCCCTCCATCCCTTGTCCCCAGTCCCTCTCCTGGAGCCCCTTTAGGCCCTGGAAGGGGCTCTCAGGTCTCCCTGGAGCCTTCTCTTCTCCAGGTGAACACCCCCAGCTCATCTTCATGGGAGAAAAGATAGGAAAAAACATTTAGGCTGATGAAATAAATAGTTTAAAATTTAAAAGAAGACTTTAAATTTGACTTTCCTGCAGGATGCAGCCTTGGCACGGAGGGTGAAGGTGCATGGGGCACAAGAGGGGCCGCACCGTCTCTGGTGCTCTGCCTTGGAGGACAGGGAATGGCTCCCTGCAAGCCCTTTCCAAACGGAAAAACACCTTTGGGAAGGGTGCTGAGCTACAGGAACCCCATCCCTGGAACCCTCAGGTTGGTTCCCACCACCATGTGCAGCCTGGCTGCTGCTTCTCCTCACTGACTGCAGGGGACAGTTCCTGCACATCCTCCCTCTCCAGCTTGGAATAACCCCACCAGCACGACATTTTGGACAAAGACTAAGTAACAGTGACTGTGTTGACACCTCCTGTGGGAAGCAAATAGGTATTAGGCTGATATTTTCCCAAGAGAAACCTTTGCTTCCCACAAAGCCGCACGTTTGTAAGAACCCTCCGCGCACAGACCTTGACCTGCTCACCTCCGAGTGGGTATCCTTCGCGAGCAGGGTGTCCAGCTCTGTTTGGATTTAATTTGTGAGGAATAAGGGGGTGTGACGCTCCCAAATCAATAGTAAATAGAGCCGTGTGTGTGTCATCGCTCCCGAGCTGACCAACGGGCTCGGGCTTTTCGCGTCCTTTGTTTGCTTTGTCTCAGTCAGCTGAGCCTCCCAAAGCCCCAAATTAACGAGATCTTATGAAGGCCTGTTCAGCAGCACAAAGGCTCCTATTCAGAGAGCTCGAAGGAAACAATCCAAGAAAATGTTCCTTTCAAACGTCTCCTCCAGCGAGTACATTCAGGCAGTTTCTTGAACTCACAACACTCATTTCATCCCGTGTTTGTTTGGGAAGATTTATCTATTCATGCGATCCTGATAAAGGGAGATGCTCCAGGGCTGCCTTCAGCGGCATGAGGTTATCAGCACCTCGCCTACAACCTGTTCCAATTAGAAACTGTATCCTTAAAATCCTTTTGTCCTGGCGCGTTTTCAGACGCAGTTGGTCCTTAACGAGGAGATGACGACAGTTGTTCGCTCGCAATTAAAGATTTTTGTCCTTGAGAAGAGTGGTAGGGACCACAGGAATTGAAAGGAGGGAGAAATAAAGCTCTTCACTCAGGCTTCCGTGGCCTGGGTGGCATCAACATCTCCATATCAATCCCTCCTGCTCTGCCAGCTGAGGCATATTTTTGCATTCTTCAGGCTCCCAGACCCCTCTCTAAAAACAAGACATCTCTGGAGATCTGTTTGCTCGGGCTCAAGGTCGTGTGTAAACCAGAGGCTCTGCTGAAAAATGGAAATAATCCTCCTCTTTGGGAAGTCTTTTGAATAAATGATTCAATCTGTTTCCTGACCAAGTGCTTTGAAGACTCCAATTTGTGGTGATTTAACGACACTTGAGAGGAGAAGTCCAATAAAAAGCTCATTCAAGGTGGAAATCACAGCAGCTCTCGCAGATGCATATTTCAAACATCACAATGGAATAAAATGATAGAGAGGAGTAGCAAGAAATAGAAAACAAACACTTCAATTTGAAGGCAAAAACAGAATAAAAACATTTTACAGAAATAGTACAATTCTGCTTAACAAAAACAAGAATTGCTTTTATTTATATGCTGGGTTTGGATCCATAAACCAAGAGCCACCACAGTTCTGCTCAGCAGCAGCATAAGTATTCCCCAAAATTCTCTTAAAGGTAATGAACAGGTTGAAACAATCGGGCAAAAATAATGGCAGCCTTCCTGCAGGGATAATGTGCCCTGACAACACCCCTGCAATTCTCCCCAGGGAGAAATTCCCGCAGGGGAAAACTGAATTTATCCCTGCCGGTGGTTCCCCAGAGGAGCCAGGCTGTGGGGTCCGGGGCAAGAAACTAGTTTTTTTTTTACATCATATCCCTGCTCTGAATTCCAATGAAAGTCCCAGCTGGAGACGGTTAAGTCTTGGAAAAGCTGATGCCAAAATGATAGGGATTTATCCAAGCATAGCAAAGGTTCCCCCATTTCCAATGAGGAGCTGCCACACCGCAGGAATTCCCACCCAGCTGCCACAGGGCATGGCTTTCCTTGGGTTGGCAGTGGAGTGTTACTGGTGTGTGCCTTATCACCTCCCCAACTTTGCAGAGCTGTGACTTGTGCAGCTGAGCTCGGCTTGGCCAAGCATCTGCTGGGCTTTGCGAAGGGCAGCTCCAACCCAGGGAATGGCTGTGGGGGGGAAATTCCCAGCATCCCATCATTTTTTGTGGGCTTAAAAACATCCCCTGGGTGGGGGGGGGGGTGTTGGGCCATCCCATGACAGCCAGGGGGATGTGGTGGAGCTCAGGAGCTCTTCTCCAAGGAGGATTTTGTGTCTGTCACCTCTTCCAATCCCACGAGCTCTCCAGGCTTCCCAAAGTCCGCGTCTTCAGCTGTGCTCAGTTAAACACCACAGCACACTCAGCCTCCCGTCTCAACCCTGAAATTCAAATTAAACATGATGCTCTCCAGCTTAATTGTTACTGAACTTGACTCATGGTGTATTTAAAGGCAATTTGTCAGCAGAACACGTGCCATTTGGCCAGAGCACACGGTTGCACTTTATTTTCAGTGACCGTTATAAACATATTAATTGTGAGTTAAATTTCCTAAGCCAGTTGTCCGTGGCCAGAGGTGAGTTGTCCCGGAAAAGTTTAGCAAAAGGTCACTGCCAGGTTATTTGGGGTGGAAAAATCCATCCAAATGCTTAGTTTTACTGACAAGCAACAAGAGGGCTTGGAGAAATACATTCCAGTAATTCAGCTAATCCAGCTGGTGCTGGCACACCAATATCTTCACAGAAGGTTTTGCAGACACAAAATTCAGTATAAAACGTGCATAAATGCATTTGAAATTACCTCAGATAAGGGTCACAGGTATTTGACAACTTTTATTAAGCATTCCAGCTCCTTCTCCCGATTTTTCTCATCAGATAACTGTGAAAAAGCAGCATCTCAATGTCTGAGTCACCGCTGACTCACAGATAAAACTTGTTTTGGATAAGCCAAGCTCAGTCTGTGGCACTCGGAGATACCTCAGAGCATCTGTCTGCCCAAAGAGAAATCAAACTTCTTTGCATGAAGCTGCTGCCAATCCATTTAATGAGCTGCACAAGCTGCCAGGATATCAGCCCCACTTTGCATCTGCTTATCCTCTCACCCAACGCTCTCCACGACAATTCCTTGTGCTGACGCGTTTGGGTTTAACAGCCACCGGTTTCTGGGTGGAAAGATGTTTTCTCCTCTTTTTTTTTTTTAAAGCTGTTAAACCTCCTGCTCTGCTGTCCCTTGCCACAAAGACGCCTAAGGAATACTGTCCCACTTTGAGGACATTCCCTTGGGAACGGACCTGAGCAGGGCTGAGACTCCGTGATCCTTGTGGGTCCCTTCCAACGCAGCAGATTCTGGGATTCTGTGACACTGGGATCTGTCAATCCCTTCCAGGCACGTCACCAGCAGGATCTGGAGGAGGAGAAGACAATCAGGCCGGGTTTGTGGGGGAAAATAGTGGGATGGAATGTTCTCCAAGGAGCAGAAAAGCGAAGGCAGAGGCAGAAACCAGTCAGAGTCCCCTCGATCCCTGGTGATGTTCAGAGGGATAACACCTTCACGTTCAGGGGGATAACAGCTTCATTTCTGCAGGCTGGAACATCATTGAGTGTCTGCTGAGGGCTCAGCTCAGAACAATCTGCCTGTAAAAAAAACAAGTTCAAGAAATAATTTTTAAAATTATACTTAAAAATTATTATTTCCCTAATTTTCTAATCTAGGCGTCCAAACTGCAGTGAGGGAAGGGAGAAGAGCTGCTTATCCGTGCCTGGAAAACCCTAGAGCGGAAAGTTTGGAAGATTTCATAAGGCTGGGTGAAATCTAAGCTTCAGCCCTATCAGGATTGATTTTTATTAGGGTGGAATTATTTTTTTTATGAGCAGCCTTGGCTGCCCATACCAGGAGGAACCAGCTCATGTGGCCAGCCTGGGACCTTCCCCCATGCACGGGACCCTCCAAGCCCTCCCTCCTCACAGCCCATGCCCAAATTCCCTGGCAGGACTATTTTTTTTGTGGAGAACTGTGTCCCTGGGGAGGCACCTGCCACTGCCCTGTTTCCATCTTGGTCATTCCCAAAGCAAATGCAGCTCGGCGCTGCCTCTCTGAGCAGCCCCAGGTGCTGCAAGGCTGGATGTGGCCCCCACGGCAGGACCACCTTCTCCAGGCTGAGCTTTCCCCCAGTGCACCTTGTGTTGCATCTATTCAGCCCAGGCTATTTTCTTTTTTTGATGTATTTTTTATTTTCCCACTCTATTATTCCCTCTGTGAGTTGCTCCGTGTCTTGCTCCAGGCCAAGTCTCCCTTGGCAGTGAGCAGACCCTCAGAGAGGCTGGAGATTCCCAGTTGGAGCATTGTTCCCTGCTTCTAGCTCTGGCTCTCAGGCTCTGCAGAAGACCCTTGAACACTTTGGACTGTGAATTATGGTGGGACAAGGTGGTTTGGTGGAGAAAACCTCTGCCTGAGTTTGCCCGGAGCGGAATCGCTCTCTTTTAGCTCATCCCAAAATTCCCAGGTGTCTCCAGGCAGCAACGTTCCCGTTATGGGATTAAGCAAATTCTTTGCTCATCAGAGGATCTTCTAATTTGAGAGTTACTTGTAAATATTAATTGGAGCTGGGAAGTAGAGGGGACCAGGAACTATGGGCTGGTAATGTCTGATATCCAGCTCTGTGGGGTTTGGGACACTGAGGATTGGTTATAGGGACGGCTCAAAGGATCAGTGGGAGCACAAGGATGTGCATGCTCACACCATCAGGCCAGTGCCCAGCAGGAAGCTGGAAAGAAAACAGATGGAAGAGCTGCCCAAAACATGGCATTTTCCTTTCTTTAATCTCATTTAGCAGTATTTGAACGTTCAGGGTTAGAACTGCTGTCCCCCTCAGAAACCCCACAAGGCTTTGGATAATCTGGTCTCCAGTGCCCTCAGGAGGGTTCAAGGTTGGGTTTGCTTCTGTGGCCCCAGCAAAACATGTCCTGGATGTCCTCGGGGTGGCCACAGGCACAGCAAGATGGCAGTGGGGTGATTCAGGGGTTGATTTTTCCATGCCAACAGCCAAAGTTCAGGGTGAGTCACACAAAGCTCCTCCCAGGCCAATGCAGGAGCAGAGTTCTGCCCTTTGCACACGGACAACGGGACTGGGAAAGAGCAAATCCCTTGAGCTTTATCCACCAGACCATCAGTTCACAGCCAGAGGGTTTTTTTCTCTCACAGCAATGATGAAATCTTGGATTGTGTTGTCTTTTTATACAAGGCCGTCACATATTTTCCTAGAAGGAGAGCGTTTAAAAAGAGGAGAAAATTAGTGCTTTCCTCCAAAGTTAAGACCTGAGGGGTCACCCAGTAGTCCTTTAGCCTGAGAAAGTGCAGGATTTCTCCCCGTAATGTTTCCACCCAGGTTTGTCTAGTCTAGTTTTCGGAGTGTCGAGTGGGGAGGATTTACTCGAGCTCTGGCATTGCTCACTCACCTCTCTGGGTAATGTTGAGGCTTCCCTGCCAACAGGGCTTTAATCTCCATCGCTGGGAGGGATTATTATATTTAGGCAGGAGTGAAATAAAGAAGGAAGACAAATAATCCACAGTGAAAGGATAAAGAACAGCTCGCCAAGCTCTGCTCGCTGTGAGTGAAACGGATCCCGGTGGGATTTGGAGGTGGTGGGAATCACAGGAAGTTTGTGACTCGCTGGGATCCTTCTTGGAGGGACTGCATTTTCCCATGGGCAGACAGTAATAGGACAAGGGGGAATATTTTCTAACTAAAAGAGGAGAAATTTAGCTTNAACATGATCTGTTTGTTTGTTTGCTTTTAAAATGAAGTTAAAATATCCCAGGCAATTATTCCCAAGTGTTTCCCTTGGAATGGGTTTGCAAAAACTTTTCCTGGTGGGTAAATGGACAGGGACTGGAGCAACCTGGGCTAGTGGAAGGTGTCCCTGCCCATGGCAGGAGGTGGCACTGGTTGGACTTTAAGGTCCCTTCCAACCCAAACCATTGTGAGATCCATGATTTTTGTGATGCACCCGTGGGAGGGGTTTGACAGGACATTCCCAGGACCAGCCTTGGGGAAGGTGGGCTCAGCTCCATTGGCTGATATCATCCATGGAAAAGAAAAGCTCCAAAGGGAGATGATTATAATTGTCTATTTTATTCTAATTCCACTTTTTGCTGGAACGATGGATTCCTGTGGGAGAGCAGGGAATGGACACCTGGCACCATCCCACATCCCTTCCCTGCTCCTCAGCCTGTCCTTCCTAGGTCTGAAAGCAGAGCAAATATCAGCACAGCACAGTCCCACCAAACCCATAAACCTCTGCCCCACTCAAGGTGAACATGATCTGTCTGTTTATTTGTTTGCTTTTAAAATTAAATTATAATATCCCAGGCAATTATTTCCCTCGGAACGGCTTTGCAAACACCTTTCCTGGTGGGTAAACGCCACTGAGGTCATCTGACTGAAGGCAGAGCGCTGTCTTTGACTCTGCCCTTGCTAGAAGATTCCTGTTTCATTAGCACAGTGCTAATGAGGCTGGATTTTAAAGCAGGTGTTAAGTGCAATCAGAGCAGCTTTATTAGGCTACAAATTGTGTGGAGCTGACAAAGGCAGTGGAGGGGTCTGTGCTCAGTTAACCTTTGGCTGTGTGCATGACTTGGCTGATTAAACAGCCATTGATAATGACCTTCAGCCCCGGAGCTTCTAAAGGTGAGGCCACACAGACTGAATGCAAATCTTCGGAGGCTCATCACCTTTTCAATTTAGGAAGCCGTATAATGGTTTTAAAATTATGCTCCAGCTCATTTACCGGTGCTAAACTGGGATTTTGAATGCAGGCTGAGAGAGGGATGGTAATGCGGTTGTGTTTAACAGAGATGAATATTGAGGATTCGAGGGTACCAATATTTGAAATGATGGGTGGTGGATTTATGGACACTTTATGTGTCTGTGAAAACGAAGATAAAGGATGAGGAAACGGCCTCAGGTTGTAGCAGGGGAGGTTTAAGTTGGATATTAGGGGGAATTTCTTCACAGAAAAGGTTGTAAAGCCCTGGTACCAGTTTCTCAAGGCAGTGGTGTAGTCTCCAACCCTGGAGGGATTTAAAAGCTCTGTGGATGTGGCACTTGGGGACAGGGGTTAGCGGTGGCCTTGGCGGTGCTGGGGGAATGGTTGGACTTGGTGGTCTTAGAGGGCTTTTCCTACCTAAACCATTCCATGATTTTAAAATACAATGAAAATCTAATTTATCTCAGGGTTTCTCATACCAGCCACGGATGCACTCACTGGCATGGTGAGCTCTGGAAACCTGGGAGGGTGGATGAGACCGGGGGGGCTCTTGACTGGTCACCACAGTCAGATCTTCTCCACCACCACCTCATCGTCCTCATCCCAGCCACGGTCTGCCTCCCTGGAGGGATCCTCTCCTGAAGAATGGTGTCAGAAACTGGTTTTGCTCCAGTTAAAGGAGTTAAAAGATCCAGTTGCACTTTTCTGACTGGGATGGGAACAGCAAGGGGTGGGATCCTGGAAGAAATGTTTTCCCTCCCCATGTCAATGCTCTCTAGGAGCACAAACAGGGAGGGAATCACCAAGAAAAGGTCTTTTTCCAAAGAAATGTTTTTAAAAATCCCTATGTTGTTTCCTGAAACATCCAGACCTGTTGGGACTGTGTCTGTGGGGATGCACCAGGCATTTGGAGGGACCCAAGCTGTCCCTGTGCCCACCCCGTACCGGCTGTGCCGCCTCGTGTCCACAAACCACCCCGTTTTGGGGCACACAAACCTCGTCTTCATCCTTTCTGAAGTGCTCCAGCTTTGGAGCATCGCCCTATTTTTGTGTCCACTGTGCTTTTTCCCTCAGGGGTGGTTCTTCCAGGCTGCAGGAGGCAGCAGGGCCAATGCCCTGGAGCAGCCCCTGCTCACCCAGCTGCCACGGGCAAACCCCTGCTGGCAGCACTGCCCAGCTCCTTTCGCTCCAACAGCAACAGCAGGACATCACAACTCGGTTTTTCTTTTCAGCAAAGCTTTTTTTCCCCTCTTTTCCCCCCTCCCAGGCCAGCTGCTGCCCATTCATCAGGAGCTGTGGCTCCCGTGTAGTGAATGAGGATGATGGATGAGCACTGGCTGCGATCCCCTGGTGTCACCCCCGCTTGTGTGAGGCTTTTTGGAAGGGGATTGGAGCACCTTGGTCTAGTGCAAGGTGTCCCTGCCCACGGCAGAAGGCTGGACTAAATGACCTCTAAAGGTCCCTTCCAACCCAAACCCTTCTGTGATTCTCTGATCCTCTGTGAGGTGATTAAAGCCGGGTGTTTGCTGCAGTCCCAGCAGGAAGGAAGATGCAAAGCCATGGCAAAGCACCTGCTGGCCCTTTTCCCGGGGGCAGTGGACCTTTTCATGCATTCTCTCCCAAATCCAGGCTCTTGGCTTGCTTTTGGGTTGCTGAGCCACGCCAGTCTCTAACTCAGCTCCGCACTCATCCCCCCTTGCCCGGCCAAAGCCCTCTGCAAAGCCGATCTCTCCCAGCCAAACGTCTCTCTCCTCTCTGATCCTGGCACACAAGATTATCTGGGAATAAAGAGCCGTAATGAAAGAGGAGCAAAGCGGAGTTCACTCCTGGAAATGTTGATTGTGTCTGGCTGAAAGGCTGTTCAGGGCTGGGTGACACTCCGGTCACACAACATTGAGGAGGCTGATTTATCCCGGTTTCCCGGAGCAGCAGGGCAGGAGGGAAGCTCCTGTGGGCTCATGCGGGAGCAGGCAGGGAAAAGCATCCTCCAGCACCACTAATGAAGGAGTCAGAAGTAAATTAAGTCTGGAGGCTGAAAGCCACGGGGCTTTTTTCCCTCACTGCATCATCTGCTTGCATCCCTGAAGGCTTGGAATGACTCTGGGAGGGTGGTGGGAGCAGAGATCCGGCTCCTCTGCTGATTTATAACCAGATTGTGGCTGGCAAAGAGATGTTTAAGGAAATGCTTTTGTATGGAGGGTCTGGTATTCCCAAATGCACACAGTGGCTGCTGCAGGGACACGGCCACACACAGGGCTGGGGGTGGTAGAGACAACCAGGCTGGCCCCAGAAATGTTGATTTTTTTTTTATGGGCTATGAGTAAACACAGGGATGAATATGATCTACTCTTCCTTTACAACTCTGCTGAGACCCACATACATCCCCGTGAAATACAGCCCACCATTAAATCCGGAGAGTTGGAGCAGCTCTTTCCCACCTCTGCTCGGGAAAAGAAGCTGAAAAATTGGCCGCAGGTCCCGTGCAAAGGGAAACACACAGTGCCAGGCACGGCAGCATAAATCAGGTTTTAATTTCAGCTATGTTATTCCATCATTAGTTCATTTATTAGCTCATTGATTGAACCATGTCGCTCCTCGCCCTCCCAGAATATAAATAGGGATCTCTGCTAAGACAACTGTGCTCCCCAGCTTAGCTCTGGGCTAATATGGACTCCACCTCTTGCAGCAGGGAAGAAAATAGCTTTTCCCTGCTTTAGTGCTAAGGAAAAAATAAGGATTAATTAATTTTGGAGCTTCCAGAGCCAGATGCACCATGGCCATGCCGTTCCCCGCCTGACATCTGCCCATTAAACTTTGCTGCAGAGATTCAGATCTGCAAATGTAATTACACTTCTCAGTTCTAATTTGAAACTCTCATTTAACAACTGACTTAGCAGCATCCAAACAGTTTAAGTCCCATGGTTAATGCATGAAGATACACGACTCCAAAATAAACTCAAACCCCTCAGAGACTCCCCTGCTGCCTTGGAAATATTCCTACAGCAAGTGTAGGGTGAGGGGATGCTGGTCCAGAGGCTGAGCCTGGCTTAGAGCTGCTTTTCCCAGGGAAGGGTCCAGACTGGGAGGCTGTGGTGTTTGACCACCATGTCCCTGCTTTAGGACTCCTGGAGACCCACTTATGTGAAGATGTCAGAACATGGGGGATTATAAAATCAGGGAGATGTGTTTCTCCCATCAAACAGGTTTATTGTGAGTCACACCGAGCAATGACCTCATCCTGTTTGACGGCAAACACCGGCCTTTGATCCCAGATATCCAGCTCAGGTTGGGAATAGCTGGCTCTGAGACATACTGTTGGACACCTCTGAAGTGAGAGACACCTTTAAAAACCCTCCTTATCTTCTGTATCAAAGGGACAAAAAGGAATTGCTCAGTGGTATTCCCCAGGCTCATTGAGGCAGCAACAGAGAATCCCAGAATCCAAGACTGGTTTGGGTTGGAAGGGACCTTAAAGCTCCTCTTTTTCCACCCTCTGCCACGGGCAGGAGCACCCTCCACTAGATCAGCTGGACCCCAACCCCCCGGCATTGATTTCCTATTCACACATCCGCCTATTTCAATGCATTTTGTTGGTTTAATTCATTTTCCTATTACAATCCATTCTCCTATTTCCATTTTTCCAATTTAATGCATTCTCCTGTTTCAGAACATCCTCCTCTTTCAGTGCATTCTCCTACTTTAACACATGCTTTGCCCTCCAGCTCCATCCCTACACTTTCCTCCACCTCCAGGCATCCAGCAGCAGCATTTCCAGCTGTTTTGGGTGCTGGGGTGTGTCCAGGGAAAGGCAACAGAGCCTGCAATTTGGGGAAGGGTCTGGAGCACAAGGAGTGACTGAGGGAGCAACTTATATATTTATTTTTTTAAAGGGATATTATATCTATATGTGATAGATATAGGTGTGTATATACACATAAACACAATATATAGGTGTATATACATAGAAAATACAAGATACCTATCCCAGGAAGGCTCTTCAGCATTCCAGGAAGGTGCTGCAGGAAGGTCCCAGGAAGACACTGCCTCATCCTGGAAAGGTGCTGCAGCATCCCAGAAAAGTGACGCTCCTGGAATTTACACCCCTGAAACCCAGCAGATGAGAGCAAGGGCAAGAAATTCCCCACACTCTGGTGCACCACAAAAGGAGTGGAACATAAATCCAAGGAATTCCCATTTTGACGACTTATTTCTGTGCCGAAGTCTCTCAGCACAGCGAGGGCCACAAGGGCTTAACTGGGATGTAAGAGAGGCTTTCCCTCGTTCCTCCACTTCCAGGCACCCAGAGAGGCTTTCCCTGGAACTCCTGCTGCCCTGTGCACCCAGGACAAGCAGCACCATCCAGCCTTTTCCTAAATCCATCCCCGTGTGGGGACCACCCGCTTCCCGCCTCTGCTCCCCACGGAGCCGCCCGTTCCCGCGACTGGGGTTTAATCTCTGGGAGATGAGTCATGGGGAAATGCCAGCCTCATCTGCCGGGAATGTTAAACAGAGGCTTTTTTAAAAGGGAATCGGAGAAAGCAACCATCTGTCTACAGGGAAACGTGCAGTTTTCCTCTCTTTCTGCTGGAGAAGGGACTGAGGGAGGGAGGCAGAGCCGTGCCAGGCGCTGGGTCTCACCCACCAAATGCGCCTCACCAAGTTTTGTCACCAAAGCCACTCCAGCCCCGGCTCTCTGTGTGCCCATGGCATGGGTTGTCATGACAATAGACGCCTGATAAAAAAATCTTCGGGAATTCAGTGGGGATTAAAGCTCCATGAGTCCATAGAAGTGAGCCAAGATGCGCCCTGGGACTCGCTGGCACCTGTGCATGGGCTGCTCTTCCCAAGGCTCCATCCCAAGGCTGTCTGGGGTGGATTTGTGTCTCCCCCCATCCCAGGGCCATGTTCAGACTTGCCACTGGATTAGGGGGATGGTTTGCTGTTCCTTTAGCAGGAGGAAGGGTGATGCCACTCTCTCCTGATGCTCCACTTTAGGTTTAAAGCCAGGCCTTGCTTTTCCTTTCTGCTCCTACAGCAGAAATCTAAAACGGAAAAGAGCTGCTGGAAAATCACAAATGATTAATTGGGGAACATCCATCGCACAGAATCAGCTTTTATCTTTTTGCTTGAATCAGGGCCTGAGGAAAAGGCCCATCTCAGCAGCTCCTAAAAACAGATTACAGAGAGTGGGGGAACTGGCTCTGATTTATCTCAGCGCTCCCTCAGCCCATCCCACATCCCAAACCTTCACAGGGCTCCAGCTCTGCTCCCACCCCTGCTGGAAGGGACCTGCCCAACCTACCCTTCAGGTCTTTGTCTCAGGCACAGCTGACCTGACTCTGATGCTGCAAAGCCACGAGGAAAATACCCAGAGCTGTGAATAAGTAATAAACAAAAGAAATCCTAAGGACCTCTGCAAAACGGTTGGGAAAACCAAATCCCTCCTTTTCCCGGTGCTGGTGGCACTGTGCCAGGGCCAGGGGTGCAACAGGGAGCTGGAGAAAGGCACAGGCCACTCTGGGGGAGACAGTGAGGGGGATGGAGCTCCTTTTGCAAAGGCTGTTAAAATTCCCAGCACACGTGAGGGATAGACTGAAGGGCTGAGTTTATTCCAAAGGCTCCCTCATGCCTGATATACATTCGGGGCTGGCACTGGGGAGGCTTTCAAGTTAACACAGAGCCAGGGAGTTCTGGATAAAGGCAAATATTACCATGTGCTTTTCCTCAGGGCGGTCATTTGGGACACTGTGATCCCATCTCACCCCCAGCACCTCAAGCACCCCCTGGCACAGGAGTCAGCGTGGGTAGATCACACTGGCTTTGCTCCAAAATGCAACTGGAAAAGCTGTTTTCCAACAAATTGCATCAAAATCTGTCAGGATCACAGGTTTGGGTTGCGAAGGACCTTAAAGCTCATCCCATTCCACCCCACCGCCATGGGCAGGGACACCTTCTACTATCCCAGGTTGCTCCAAGCCCTCACAGAGGCCTTAAAGGAGATGCCTCTGGGAGGGTGGTAGGGAGCAGATCTCCTGGGCAGGACAAATTTTTGGGGAAAAAATTCCCTCTGCAAGGTACTAATGCAAATTCAGAGCCTCTGCTCAGAGGGAAAAGTCCAGGAAAAAAATCAAGTTCGGTTTTTAAGGTTGATCTTTCGGGGGGGCTTCGCAATTTTTTTTTTTCTTCTTTTTTTTTTGTTCTTTCTTTCTCACTGGAAAAACAGGGAGTTCTGTGATCTAATTCCTTCTAGAACCTTGTGTCCTGAATTACTGTCAGCTCCTGCCTCTCAGGAATTCAGCCAGGGGCTGCATGACCACTCTCCACTTCTGTGGGAGCACAATGAGATGGAGAGGATGCTTAAAACCGTGAAAAGCTTCCAAAGAACCCTGCAGCTCTTCCCATCTGTGCCCGAGCAGCGAGGGATGGCCTTTCATCTCCCCGCTTCCGAAATTTTAGGAGAATTAAGCGACTCCCTGCCTTTGGAAGTCTCTGCTCAAGTGCTCACGGAGCTGCTGTGGGGCTGGTAGGATAATCAGGAGATGGGTGTGCTCCAGGGTGGTCTGCCTGGAAATTCCCCCCACTCCACGGCTTTCCCATCCCTCTAACTGAAAAAAAATCAAGAGGCTCTGATGGAATCATCCCGGTATTTTGACAGACCTGAGTTATATCCCAGTTAAACCCTTGTGGCCTTTGCTGCGCTGAGAGACTTCGGCAGAGAAATAAGTCGTCAAAATGGGAATTCCTTGGATTTATGTTCCACTCCTTTTGTGGTGCACCAGAGTGTGGGGAATTTCTTGCCCTTGCTCTCATCTACTGGGTTTCAGGGGTGTAAATTCCAGGAGCGTCACTTTTCTGGGATGCTGGAGTACCTTTCCAGGATGAAGCAGTGTCTTCCTGGGACCTTCCTGCAGCACCTTCCTGGAATGCTGCAGAGCCTTCCTGGGATAGATATCTCGTATTTACTATATATATACACCTATATATTGTGTTTATGTGTATATACACACCTATATCTATCACACATAGAAATAATATCCTTTTTAAAAAATAAATATATAAGTTGCTCCCTCAGTCACTCCTTGTGCTCCAGACCCTTCCCTAGCTCCATTGACTTTTCCTGGACATGCTCCAGCACCCAAAACAGCTGGAAATGCTGCTGCTGGGCATCAGGGAGGAGGAGCAGAATAGACCCCCTGTGCCCCGCTGAACCCGTGCTGTGAGAGATAAACCTAGAATTATGATTAAAACTGGACATATCCTGCAAATATAAACTGTGCAAATGATCCCTGCAAAGCTATTCTGAGATTTTCCTCTTCCGTTTCTGCTATTAAATATATACTTGGGGGGGAAAAAAAAAAGAAAAAAGGAAAAAAAAAGAAAAAGTGACTTTTAATATATCCCTGAGTGCTGGAAACATGAACATCTTGAAAATGCCTTGAAAAGACTGGAAAGGATCCAGTCCTGGAGCACAAAATCTCACGCTCCAACCTCCAGCAAGGGTTTCAGAGCTGTAGTCATGGTGAACAGTTTGCAAAACCAAAATATATTGGGGGGGAAAAAAAAAAAAAAAGAAGAAAAAAGATGGGAAAAGGGGATTAAGGGCAGCCTCGAGGGGAATCGTGGGAGGCTGCCGTGGAAATCTGGCAGTGGGGTGGAATCAGAGGCACAGAGGGGGAGCAAAATACCTCATGGCAGTGACCTGAGCAGCAGAAATAGGATCAGATTAATGGGGTAGGAATGTGCTGTGTGGGGGGGATGAGTAGTGGAGACCTGTGATGACATGTGGTGTCCATGGGAGAGAGCAGGGACCCTGCCCAAAATTCCCCCAGCCCGAACTTTCCGTGGCAAAGTGGACCAGACTCGTTCAAGAGGAGTGGCCAGGTTTGAGGCTTTGTGTCAGAAAGTCAATAACCTTCCAAAGTTTGGGTTGGAAGGGACCTTAAAGCTTATCTCATGCCAGGGAATTGGGATCCAGGGAGCCAGGATGCCACCATGGATGGGTGACACCCTCTAGTGCTCTGTGTCCGGGAGTGCTGAGCCAAATAAAGGCACCTTCATATTGAAGGGGGGTGTAAATCATAAAATCATGGGGTGGTTTGGGTTGGAAAAGATCTTAAAGATCATCTATGTTCAAATAGATGAAGAGGCAGGGACACCTTCTGCTATCCCAGGTTGCTCCAACCTGGCCTTGGACACTTCCAGGTTGAAAACTGTGAACTGGGAGCTGAGGATGGACCAGAAAAGGCATCCTGAGGGAGTTGGCTGAGCATCATCCCCAGGCTGGCACGGAGAAGATGCCTGTTGGCTCCCGGGAGTGCCCACTGCCAGCCCTGCCTGGAAGGGACAGGGTTGGCACCACAGGGAGTAGTGACTGGTATTTTCCCCAGTGTGCCATATGCAGAGAAATGGAAAAGGGGAGGGATAACGACCTTTAACACTAAAATTAGAAAAGGGAAAAATAAAATTTAAAAAAAAATTAAAAAAAAAAAAGGAAAAGCAACCAACCCAAGCCATTACCACGGGCATTGTAGCATGAAACACAAGCCCTTCCTGCCGCAGCCGCACAAAGCCGTGCCGGGCACACCAGAGTAATTAATAAAATGAAAGCCCCGGTCCTTGCAGATGGAGATGTGGGGAATAAAGGAGCTCCACTGCGCTGGGCTGTCATGCATCACATGCTACATCTGTTATGGAAATCAGGGGTGGTGGGGCCCTTTGTTCGGGCTAAAGCCCTCCCAACAGGGATTTGGCTGGAGTAGGTTTTCTTGTTATTAAACATGATTTCTAGCTAGTTGAGAGCAGATGCTCCTGCAGCATTTGGAACTAATAACCAACCTTCAAGTGTGCAGCATCCCTGAAAAGTCTGGGATCGCCTGCAAGAGCGATTTCCAGCTCGGAGCTAATGCGCTGCCCTGGGTCCTGCTTTGCACATGAATGGTGCTGACACCAGATGAGCCTTCTGGGCTCCCCTGCCAGTGCCCCCACCGCCCCCTCCCAGCCTTTTCAGGGCTGCGAGCAGTCACACACACACACATCCCTGCCCTCACACATCCCCCACCACACAAAGCCCTCCTCGCTCTGGAAAGGCACCAAACCCCACCCTCAGCATCCCCAAACCTTAATGAAATCACTCTGATGCACGGTTGGCTCAAGCCACGACCTGTGTGGAGCGGGGAAGGACTGGAGCAGCCAGCACAAGAGCTGCCTGCACTGCCCAGTCATTGGAGTGGGAATTGCAGAGGGAAGGGACAAACGGAAGGCAACAAAAGCTCACCAGCGCATCCTTCCATCAGCACAGCTCTTTGGGCAGCAAGGTGTGGTGGTTTGGGACCGCATTTCCTTTGTCAGCACTGGAAAAAAGTTCCTGGGGAGCGGGATGTGCGACAGCTCGGTGTTTTCAGGGGTGTGTGCGCAGAGAGAAGGGTGCAGGTCACCAGTGTGACCCCAAATTTAGGTTCAGAAGCACATCACTGCGTGTTTGCACAATGTGGTGCTCCCAATTTATCAAGGGTGGCTAAACCTACAGCAATTGAGGTGGAGAAAGGGCATTTTGCAACCATGGAATGGTTTGGGTTGGAATCTTAAGAGTTTATCTCATTCCACCCTCTGCCATGGGCAGGGACACCTTCCACTAGCCCAGGTTGCTCCAAGGCCCGTCCAACCTGGCTTTGGACACTTCCAGGGATCCAGGGGCATCTACATTTCTCTGGGCAGGAGAAGGGTTTCTCATGGCTGAGATATCCCATGCACCCTGTCACCTCCCTGCTGGGAATCAGGGCAAAAAAGCAGGACAAAGAGCGCCAAGAGACCTCCTGAGCGGGACAAAGAGCACCAAGACACCTCCACGAGCAGATGATCACCAATAAACCCGTGATGTCAGCAAGCAGAGGGTGAGCTCACGGTGCTGCAGCGCAGAGGTCAGTGCCCCCATCCCCACGTCACTGCTCCCATCCAGGATTAGTCACCAGAGCTGGCAGGAGCACAGGGAAGAGATTTCCCTAAACACCAGACATGCTATAGAATAAATGACTCACCGTCTGGTTTAAGGCAAGTCTTGAATCTAATTTGCAGTCATTACAGCCAGGAGAAGGTTAATGGCTCTGTTCTGGGTAACTTGAAACTCGCGGAGCCACCTACAGCTCCCAGTCCTGCCCTGACTTCGGGGGTCCGTTTTTGGGGGCAGAGAATGCCCCGAGGCCCCACAATTTGCTTTTGTTCTCTGCCCATGCTGGAAAGGTTGTGCAGCTCGATGGCATCAGCACATTCCCGAGGAGGGGAACACATTCCCAGCGCTCCAGATCCAGTCCCTGCCCCTGCAGCTGTGGAAAGCGCAGCCAAAAGGTTGAGATTCAGCTCCTTCGCTGCCACGTCCCCTTCTCCCTCCGTGGTCCCTTGTCCTCAGCACTGAGGTCACACAAGGACCTGTCACAGCTCCTCAAGCAGCAGCTGAAGGTGCTCCAGGGTGTTCCAGCCCCTGTTCACTGATTATTTTTCATGGTGACAACACATTCGGTGCCAGTGGCGGAATGAGCACCCTCTGCCCTGGGACACCCCAGGGCACCCCCAAGGACCACCACAGTGCCATTTGCTGGCCTGGATTCCAGCCATGGGATGACACCTCAGAGCCATTCACAGCGTTTATTTATTCTTCTGCTCCTCGAAATTGTGTGTTTGCTGAAGTCAAGGCTCCTGGTGCTGGGGATGAAGCTTTTCTTGGGTTTTCCCCTAAAAAAAACCAGGTGGCCCTCTCAGAGACCACATACACAGGCCCACAGCCCTTCCTCTGCTGCTCACGGGCTCCCAGGGGCAATAACTTGACTCCCCACTTGTATTTATTTAATAATATTTAGTTATATGACCATTATTTCATTGCAAATACACTGAAACCCCACTTTCTTTCATAAGCACTGTGGAGTGTTATTGATAGTTCCCCGCCCTCATATTTTATGTTTTCCTAGTAAAATGTGTAAAACAGCTACTCTGACCCCAGAGTGGTACCTGGAGGCTCAGAACTGGCCCCAGGGGGGCTGTTCCCACCCACAGCCAGAGGCTGCAGGAGCAGGGCCCCAGGAATGTGGTTTAACCAGGGAATGTCTCCATTGCAGGGTGAGGAGCTCTGGGAGTGCCACAGGGAGTTCAAGGCTGGCTGGGGGGGCTTTGTTCAGCCCCTCTCCTCATTCCCATGGGATTCGAGCGCTGTTATCACCTTCTGGACCAGGGGAAGCGGCCAGAGCACAGCAGGGATGTCCCTGTGCTGCACAAAGGGGATTCACCCCCTTTCACAGCCTTTCTACAAATTAAACACAGGCAACTTCTTACCAACCTCAAGAGCAAATTGCAAGAGGAAAAGATGTGGGAGAACTCCACAGAATTTGTGCCATGGTGTGTGTAAATAACAGGGAAGAGCTGGAGCTGGCAGGATTAGTCCTTCTGTGAGGTGTGTGAGTTTGTGGGCTGAAAAAGCCATTTCCCCACTTGGCAGCTGCAGGAAAACTTCCTTGTTCACAGAGCCTTTTGAAAATTGGATGAGATCTTTGCTCTTCTCCTCAGATTGCTTCTCATCCCTAATCCTCCAAACTAATTTAGAGAGGATAAAAAAACAAAAGAGACACTTGGTAGGACATCACTCCTTGATAGAGAACAAGGACCATAATAAGGCTCTTGTGGCGGGAGTTTGGTCCCCAGCACCCCCTCACTGGGGCTCAACACAATCCAAGGACATTTAAGGGCCTCTTGGGAAGAAGGAGCTGAACAGGCTGCAGGAAAACATAAAAAAAAAAATTTAAAAAGTATTCTGTTTGAGCTTAAAAACTGGCAACTGCTGCTGTTGCAGCCCAGGGACTGCAGCTCTGCTGCAGCTCCAGCCTCTTCCTGGCTTTTGCAGGAAAGCTTAGTTAGAACAAGAGCCAAAAGAGACGGAGAATCCCTGGGAAAGCAAAAAGGTTAATAAATCTTTTGTTCTAAGAAGGGAGTTTGGTAGGAAGAAACGCAATGATCTGAGAAGTACTAATGACTTGCTTTTCAGGCACTAATCCCTCCCTGAGGAGAGGCAGCTACGTGAGGATTACGAAAAGAAATGCCACATTGACAACTTCAAACTACTCAAGAGCCAAGTTATTCTTATTTCTCTCTGCAGGTCAGCCATGAGAACCAGTCCATGAGACAAGGAAGGGGCTCAATCTCCTTTTTGAGCTCTTCTTCCTTCCTGCAGCAGCCCCAGAGGCAGGTCCTGCCTGGAGGATTCAGCACCACCAGACTGATCCACCAACATCCCACCGCCGAGTCCCCACAATAACTGTCTGTGTAGAGCTTTAAGGAGCTCCCAGTCTGGGTGGAAATACCCATTTCTGGAGCTCCCAGTCTGGGTGGAAACAGCCATAAATACCCATCAAACAGCACAGCTCAGCCAGGTTCAGTCTGGTGTTGTCACCCACCCCCTCCCCTGCTGGCCCCGACGGATCGCGCGCGGGGGCTGTGCTCCTGACAAATGCTCTGCAAAGCACGGAGGTGTCAAGTCCCACGTCCTCAGTGTGGTGGGGAGGCTGCCAGCTCTATTTCTGTGCCACAAGCCAGCCCACCTTGTTTAGGAACACGGCTCTCCTGGGGATCCCCCGGGATGTGCTGCAGGGGACGAGGCTCAGGAACGCGCCGCGATTCCCGTAAGCACTCGTTGCACAACACGGTCGGGTCATAAAGGAGCCAAAAGAAGAAGTTGCACAAGTGAAGAGCTTTTTTGGAAGGGAACCCAGTCGTGGCCACATGCCAAAGTTGTTTTCCAGGGATCAAATGGTGCTGAAGAGAAAGATCTGACCAAGTCCAGCCCACAAGTGGAAATACTTCCGATTCGCCCTTTGCTCGCTCCAGTAACTGGAGAGCTGTGGATCATCTTACTGGAGCAGGAGATCATCCTACTGACACCCAAATCCAGCTGGGCTCCTCCTGCACATGTCACCTCAGCCCAGGCTCTCGTTTTAGAGGGGTAAACCTCTGGCCCTTCCTCCTGCTCAGAGGTTCCGACCACCACTGGCCACAGCTGGCAAGAAACATCTCGTGTGAACAACAAAACTGGCAGTTCTGGTCTGAAGGAAATGGTAAAACTGGGAGCAGTAAGAGAAAAAGAAACCTCGGCAAGGTTAGTGGCTTTACACTGAATGACCAGCTTTCTTTTTTAATGTTAAAAGAAAAATGTAGATATATCAAGACATTTCCGTCTTTCATCGCCCTCAGAATGAAATAAAGGAGAAAATCAATTCCACTGTGCTGGTGGAATTAAAGAAGGGCAGTGATTAACAGTGTTAAATTGAAAATGGGGTTTATCTCCTTTCTGGAGGAGCCTAAGGATGTTTTCAGAGTACATTTAACAGTACCTTCCTAATCCACCCCATCTGACTTGTGACCACACTTGGGTGTGATACAGGAGTGATGTAAAACCCAGGCTGTGCACATTAAATGGGCCAAAAATTCATTACAATGAATTTGTTATGAAACTTTGGGGGGGGCTGGGGGGGGAGCGGGCTCTCAAAAGTAAAACTGAGGCTTCCAAGAGGTTATTTCCTTGTCCTAACTTACTCCTCGGTCTCACCATGCCCAAGGAAACAGCAGATCAGAGGTTAGAAAGTAGAGAACAGAGGATTTGTTGAGGGTCCATCTACAAACCCCAGGAGAAGGTTTGTAGGTCATGTTGCTCCACCAAGTGTGAACACACTCCAGCTGTGCCACGGCCAAGTGCCAGGAAAACCACCAAGAACCTGGACTGGGGAACTGGTGATGTGGGACCCACAAGGGTTAAGATGAAGACAAAAGCACCATTGGCAGAAATAGTGGCCCAACTGCTCCTCCAGCACTTGGGGTTCTGCTAAAGACACCAAAAGCCTACAAGAGCACCGAGAGGAACCACACAGCTGGTTAAATATTAATTGGGAACACCCTTCCTGGACAGAGATTCCAAGTCACTGAAGAAGGAGTGGATCTGGTTGGCTCCCGGTGACTCAGTTCTGGACCAGTGACCTACAAGGTGTATTTAAACTCAGTAATCAGGAGCTCATCAATCTGACACATGGACTCACTTGCTGGAGAGACCAAAGGCTGAAACAAGACAAGTTCAGATGTGAAAGACAAGGGAGACTTTTAGGCATGAGGATAATTAACCCCTCACTCCTGTAATTACAGCATCTACAAACCTGCTTGGTCATGAGAAATGGGAAAGAAAGATCAGGGCAGCGCAGGATGGTCACAAGAATTAGGGAGATAAACAACTGCTGGGATTTCTGCCTGACTTCAAGGATGTCGAGTGAACACCTCAGGAGACCCAGAACTGAGACAACTGGAAGCTGCCCTGCCTCAACATCCAACTGCATCCACGATGTCCCAACGGTGGCAGACAACAGGCACATCCCTGGGCTGGGAATGAGCCTTTGCTGAACTCACAGCACAACCTGAGCACGTGAAACCTTTCAAAATTCAGCTTTAGAGGCAAAGCAAAGCACAGCACAGCACACTTGTCTTCTTGCTTCAGTCTCCTCTTGCTCTGGCATTTTTGGGAAATAAGCTGGATAAGTAAGCCACACTATACCCTAAAATATAACGTAGAAGAGCCCAAAAGGCTGTTCAAGGGGAAGAATGATTCCCATTCAAATCACATCCCTCTTCCCAGCCTGTAGCTCAGCACAATTATGCCCAAATCACACAAGTATTAATGAACTACCACACAAAGGCCATTTCCACTACGAGGCAATTACTTTTTTTTTTTTAATTCAAAGAAAAAAAAAATGGTATTTCAATAAATACTGCAGAAACATTAACCAAACATACAAAGTGACTTCAACAATTTAAAAAAAAGTAATGAATGTTCTGCTTTATGACAGTTATAACTTATTTTTTCCACAATATTTAAATACAGAAAGAAGCACTTACCAGCTATTTTGTAATACTGCCCTAAGAGCACTGTTGCATCAGTTAAAAGCTTATTATGGTGGCAAAAATGTCTTTTTGTGGGAAATAACCAGAATGGGAGTGGATTTTTTTTTTCTTCTTTTCTCAGCTGAAACAAAGTGCCAGGAACACACAGAACTGAGTTTTAATTAGGAGTTAATCATGGCAACCCTTCACCTTTGCACAAGTGAACGCAGCTTTAACACTTCAAAAATGAAGCATCACCCTTGGGAATGAAATGCTTGTCCTCCACAAGCAGCAACCACACTGGGCAGAGCTTAAGAGTCTCCTTCTTTTGAGAGAAGTTGAGTGGGTCAGGGAGTTGCAAACACACTTTAAAAGGCTGATTTATTTAATGGAACAACAGCAAGCAAAAAGGAATTTGCCTGAACCGGTTCCCCCATGTTCCATGACTGGTGCCTGGATACTTGTGGGTTCATTGGAAAGAACTAAGGGCGGTATCCAGTTTCCATTGGGGACCCCTTAAGGCCTCGCAGTTCTTCAGATCATTTCCTCACCCACCTGCAGCAGGAGACGGCTGCCCCCCCAAAAATGAAGAGCATCACAAAAGATGCCCTGGCTCTGCTGGCTCATTTGCAGATTCTTGAGGGGGGTGGTTCCCTTTCGCAACCACATCAGAGAACAGCCCTTCTCCGCAGCGTTTATCCCGGGATCCCTTCCCCCCGGCTCTCCGGCTCCTGCCAGGAGCACAGGAGGCTGGGGGCTTCCCCAGGTGGGCAGTAAGGCTTTAGGGAATTCTCATGGTTGTAAAACCAAGGATCATTTGTCAATCATAGCTCTTAGCACCTTGCACTGGGACCTACAGCGACGTACCCACACACAACACCACGACTGGAGGCCACTGCCACTCCATGCCACGACCACCGAGAGGAACAGCGAGTCAGAGTCCTGCAAGGGGGCAGGAGCTGTGCCCCTACACCCCAAAATTCCATCCATCCATTTCCACCTATAAGACCGGGAATCCTCAAACAGGCGTCTTCATCCCCAGCGTGGATCACACAAAACTCCAGACTCTTTCCCAAACAGTGTTTTCCTCCAGGTGACACACAAGCCTCGGAATCCTCTCCATTTTCACAATGAGCTACTAAAAAAATTAGATCGTATCCTTTGGAAAACCAACTAGAAGGTCACAGGGGTAAGTTCCTTAATGAGAGGGGCACATTAATAACGTCTTCATTAAAAAAAACCCAAACCATTAAAGTATTATTTTAATGAAATCAAAGTGGTAGCATCCAGGAGCAGAGCGTTAATAAAAGAAACAAGCACTGTCCACGACACCTCTCCTTTGCAGTGTTATTTTCCCATTCACTCTTCTCTCAGCACATTCAAACATTTTGTTTTCCCTTTTGTTATTTTGCTTTTTTGGCATTTTCTTCAACGTGTCATTTCCTGATGCCACCTCAAGAGCCTTTTCTTCTAAGCACAGTCTCACCCACCAGGCGAAGTCTCCGTTAAAGCCCTGGCAGAAGCCCCTCATTAAACACCACGTGGCTTTTGTACTTCATCGAGCCTCCAACCCCTCCTGGACGCTCTCCTCCTCCTCCTCCTCCAGGGAAAATCCAAAAGGTCCTTCACATCACTGTGCAACTCTTTGCTTTGTCCTTTCTCAAGTCCGTGGCCACTGTGGACAGTTCCGGCCTGCCAGGCATGTGTGAGATTCGCTTTGTTGCCCGCTGCGATTTGTTCCGTTTCACGTTTTTGTTTGTTTTGTTCACACACGCCAAGGTGGCGACGTGAAAAATGTCTCTGACGCTGTTTTCCGACTGTAAGGCTGAGCATTCGATGTATGTGGCTGCTCCAATCTGCTTGGCCATATTTGCACCCTGAGGGGAAACAAAAACAAAGGAAAAAAAAAAAGAACATGTGATCAATACTAAGGTTCTGAGGGAGCCAAAGCAAAGCTCACAATTCCTTTGCAGTGCTGGGTTTTTTGGTGAAAACCAAAGCTAAAGCTCCAGCAGCTAATTTTGCAAAATAAACAGAGTTTTGCTTCCCAGGATGAGTTAAACAAGTATCCAAGCATTATCTCCTATGCTGATAAACACAAATTGGAAGAGGAGATAAACTCAGTGACTTGCAAACAAGAGAAAAAAGCCTGAAGAGTCTTAGTGGGGCCTATTTAGCAGGTTCACCTCAAGTTGAATCCATGAATCACGCGCTCCTGGGAAAGGAGGCAGCTCCCAGATTTAAGCCTATCTCCTTATGGATTCTGGGCCTTAAGGAATAACCAGCTGCCCCTGCTCTGGAGCAGAGCTTGCTCCACGAAGGGAGCAAGGTTCATAGGGAAATGTGCTGTGGGCTGCTGGCTTGGGGATATTTCTGACTAGGAAACAGGGAAATGAAGGAACAAGGACATTAGGGGTTAGAGGAGCCCTTCTTTTTTGAGTTTCAGGGCACTGAAAGTCAAAGCAGGGACGTTCGTTCCAGCAGCACAAGGAAAACAACACGTGACACCCACAGATGACAATGACCCAACATCCTGTTGTGGATTTTGCTCCTGGGACACAATACAGCATTATGTGAAAAAATGGAGTTGTCTCAGTGGAATTTTACTTCTGGGGGATGAATCTTTGGTTAAGTTATGAAATCCAACCACATCCTTGACGTGCCACTCCTCACATATTCATGGGCACAAGCCGGTCCAACCCCTCCTCTTTGCCAGGCTGATGGCACCAATCTCATCAGATCCAGTTGTCAATCCTTACTATTTACCCTGCAGTGATGCAGCCACTTTATCAATTCGAGGTGGGAGTGGTTGATAAAGGAGTATTGGTTTGTAGGACAAGCCCTCCCCACAGTTAAACACCTCAACTCCTACCAACCTACGCTGTGGAGCCTCGGCAATGTTTGCTCAGGTGTAGCTCGGTGGAACTGGGCAACACACAGGAGGAGGGTGTCACCACCATGCCTTTATCCTCCAATGCTTCCTTAGGAACTCCAGAGGAATGGGAAAGGCCCACTAAGCTCTCTGATCCCATGTTGACTTAGCCAGGAGAGGCAATTCAAGATTAAGCCGTGTCTCGACCCCGGAGGACCCAGCGCTGGAGTGTTGGGTTGTTTCGTGCCACCAGGAATTTGGCAGCCACAAAACACACCAAACACTGCTCAGTCCAAGCTTTTGCTTACAAAGAGTACACAGGAAATTATGGGCTTCCCTGGAACACCTACAATTTTCCCTTTGGATGCCAAGGAATAGCTCCTGGCCCAGCCCTTGGTCTTCAGCTGACTCCTTTTCCTCAGGGCTACAGGCTGAGCTGTGACTCCAGGTGTGAATCCAACTCCAGGGGAAAAATTCCACCTGCCAGCAGATTTCTGATGACTCTCTTTGATCACTCAAGGGGTGAGACTTGGTGATTTTACTGAAGTACTGCAATTTCTCAATTTAAACATGCTGCAGGAGCAGCATTAGCAATCCCATATTAGGAGCTCTTGGTTTGGGAAATCTCAGACTGTGAATAAAACATCAAACACTGGTTGATAGCACAGGATAAGGACACTGAAGTGGCTTCTGGAGGTACCATTCTCCCTCCTACAGGGTGTATCTGTCATCAGCACTGTGATTCAGCTGCAGTGATCACACACATGTGAGTAATAAAGGCAAGTTTACCTCAGAGCCCAGTTTCCCATTCCTGCTCTCCCACGACCTGATTCCTTTCCCTTTCACCTCAGTTTCTCTATCCTCTGACAGCTCCAGACTTCTCACTTCCCCAGCAGTTCAGAACTCTTCCAAGAATTAAGGTGCTTTCTGGCTTTGCTGCCACCTTCACAGGGGGCTACAAGGTGCCCTCACTGGTATTTTAAGGTATCCAGATTTTAAAGGGGACAGATTAGACGCAAATATTTGTCCTGATGGCAAGTCAAATGAATGACACTCAAACCTAAGACAGCAATTTTACCAGTTTGTCAGTAAATAAACAAGACCTGTCAGCTCTCAGTTCCTTTTTGGCGTCCTCAGGGACAGAACGAGTTTATTTACAATTCATTTAAAAATCTCTTTGCAACCAATAAGGCTGCAACCTTCTGATGTTTGAAGCTGTGATTCTATGACGTGTTGAGGGGCTGCAGGATTTCCTGCTGCATCCAATCTACGGGCAGATTTGCCTTTACTCGTCCCTTTCAAATTCACCTCCACCTACTCCTAGAGCACTTCTAGGATGCCAACGAGGGGGAGAAATTGTACATAAAGATGGTTACAGCGACAGAAAAGAGGTTTATCTTCCACCCTTAAGTCCAAGGAGGGATGTGGCACACACCTGGTCGTAGGACACGGGGGTCTGCCTGTGGTTGGAGAGCTCCACCAGGGTGGTGACGTCCGTGCGCAGATCCGACTTGCAGCCCACCAAGAGCATCTTGGTGTTGGGGCAAAACTCCTGGATTTCACCTTTCCACTGTAAAATCAAGTGGTTGTTATAAGCCAAGTAGCTGGATGCTTAAATCCAAAGCAGCGATAGGTAGAAGATGAAGTTTAATAAGCTGTGACATCCCACACAGAAATATTCTTACATAATTGTTCCACCTTGGAGCTGATTCCTGAAGGCATCAGCTCCAGCACAACCCAGGCAGGGATGAAATCTGAGTATCTCACACACTCCTTAATTCCACTGACTTACTAAGCAAGAGGAAATGAGATTAGTTACCTACATGAGTAAAAGGTTTGCAGGCCTGCTGCTTCTCACACCCAGCCAGAGACATTTGATATCTGGTGTCACCACAGGGCTTGTACCACCACAAAATAAGCACTGCTAAATATTGGCTCATGGCTGCATCCTCACACCTCAAACTGCACAAATCTGTCAAAGGTTCGACCTGTGAACCATCAAAAAGCCCTTTGAACAGAACCTGTGACACACCCCTGGTTTTTCTCCCTCTCTACAAAGTCGTTTTGAGAACACAAGAGAGCCAAAAATTCAGCAGCATAATGTGAGCAGATGATAATCCCTAATAGGTTGACAACACAAGAAAGTAAAAAATTTCACAGCACAATCTGAGCAGATGATAATCCCTAAAATTTTAGGTTATAATTTGAGTTTAAAAGCATACTAAGAAAAATTTACACAACGAGGCGACAGTACAGTAACCAACATTATCAGAGACAATAAAAACACAGTTCTGGATGGCTGTTGGCACAGTCTGTAGCTGAGAGAAGAGTTTTTGAGAATTTTCTGTAGGCTATTCAGAGCACTGTATGCCACTTTATCCCAGTGAGACAAGAACCACTGGCCCCAGCTACAGAAAAAAGAGGAACTTCAGGTCATTAAGCCTTAAAAACAGTGCAAAGTTGAGTCATGCTCAGCAAGGGGAGCACCAGGACCACCTTGAACACAGAGCCTGATTATCAAAATTCAATGTTTTCCCTCATGGAAAGTCTGACTCTGAATCTTGGGTCACTGAGATTGTACTTCCATGCTACTTCTTGGTCTGCTGGTGGCTTCCAGAGGCATTTGTCACTGGCTGAGGAATTATGTAAAGCCATGGCAGGAGTCCAAACCCTTGGCTGGCACGTTTTAACCACCTTTACAACGTGGCCGAGTTTCTCAACCCTGTCTCTTACAGGAACATCACGAGAGAGGCAATTCCTTGCTGCACCTCACACCACCCTCACCAACTCCCTGCTGTCTAAGGGCTGAGGAATGAGCATTTCCTCCAGCCCCGAACATCCACTAGCAAGGTTTTGTTTCCAATTAATTCACCCCTTTCAAACAAATGAGCTCGAGTTCCAGCCCCTGCAAAGCACTGCCACCTCTCCACTAAAAGAAACAAAGGGAAGTTTCCAGTGGAGGAACAGCAGCGCTGATTTAAAGACAAGCTTCTCCAACGGTTTTACGCGCAGATGTTTCCCAAAACTTGCCTTTTTTAGGACACTGTCAAGAGTTTCTGGCCTACTGATGTCAAAGCAGATCAGGACAGCATCAGAATCTGGGTAGGAGAGGGGACGGACGTTGTCATAATAAGGAGACCCTGCAGGGAAACAAACATTTTTATTAGTTTATCTTTTATTTTCTGCACTTATTCAAGCTTATTCAGAAAGTTTAGAGAGGTTCTCAGTTAAACTCTTCAATAGCACCCAGCTTTTTTTCTTCAATAGAATTGTATTCCCCAAACACTCATCATGGGTCATTTTCCCCACTTTCCTATTGTTTCTCACCCCCAAAAGCAGCAGCTTTCCCGAGTAATGAAGAGTGATGGCACCCCAGCGATCCATCTCCCACCAAAAGCCTCCCAACAACAAGGAGAGGGGAAAAAGGGTCAGCCCAAGTTTAAGTCCCAGCATTAACCTGCAGGGATTTGACTTGGAGAACAAATCCTTGAACTCCAAAAGGCTTTTTCAAAGCAGATTTGCCACACTTGTGCTTTCATAGAGAAAGAAAACCAAAACCCACATAAAGCTTTGAAATTCAGCAGTTTCGATTTGTCTAACAGTTAATTTAAAACAAACAGCTCCAAGGGCAAAAAAGCATCGTTAGTTGTCACGGATATTGGGAATTTTTAGATTAAATTCTTGCCTCCAATTAAAGCATTTATTGCAGGAGTCCAGCAGGAAGGAATCCCAGTCCTGTAGGCAGGCAAGTTATCTGTCACAAAAAGCCTCATTAATCTATAAACCAATAAATGCTTGCAATAAATGTGTATGTTTAGCCCATAAACCAGATTTTTATCAAGGAGATCAAAGCCAATTTAGTGATCTGGGGGAACAGATGTAGCCACAATATTGCACTCTGGGCATGTTTTACTTGCAGAGCTGTGAAGGGTTTTCTTTAAGAATGATCAGGATGCACAGAGTTACAAATACATCAGAAATGTCATTTTAATCAGCTGGTGAATCTGGCAACAGGTTTGGGGAAATAAAAGCTTCCTTTTTTTTTCTTTTTCCTAAGAAGAAGGAAGCCACCATTTGGTTTGGCCTTAAGTCTGCTGTGCATCACTACCTGAGAACATATTTCTGATTTTAAAAGGTGCTTAAACCAGTTAAGTGGCTCAACAGGGCAAGAGCTTGGGCTTTAAAATGCATGCCTGGAACTTAAAACTCATAACACACCCTTATTTCTGGTTTGGTTGTTTTTTTTTTTTTCTCATGAACCTTCAGCACAGAACATACTCAACAAAAACACACAGCTTTTGGGGGGGTTATCAGCTAATTATGCCACCAATTTCCCAGCTCTCTGGGACTAATTGGCTGGAAGGCCTCAGAGGCTGAGGGATTAGGGAAATTCCTCAAGTTTTTAAGTGACAGGCAGCTCACGTTGTTGCACAAGGCAGAGCAGGGGATGGTGTGAACAGTATGACTTCAGTTGGGCAGCTTCTACAGCATGGGAAGGAGTCAAGAATCCCAGGAATGTTGTTTTTGAAGTGAAGGGTAACACATGGGGAATGAAGCCTTACCAAACTAGGTAGCAGAAGGTAATTTGTTGCACGAGGCTGTTTTATTCAAATGCTCATCTTCATAAATGATGTCAAGCTGACAAAGAGGCAGCTGTCAAAAAAACTGCTCTTCGCACCACAGTTAACTGAATTCAGCACCAAATGACATGTTGGGGAGAACTCTGAGCGAGGTGACCCGTAGGAAACTACTCACTGGAGCTCAGCTCTGCTCCCAGGGACTACCAATAGGCATTTTCCCTACTAATTACTCCCCAGCTATCTCCAGCGCTGCTATTACAGCTCCATCCTGCAGCCTCAGGGCCGAGTTCTTTCTCCTGGAGCCCCGGGGCCAAGGGATGTGCCCTGGACAGAGGAACTGCAGGACGATGTGCCCTGGACAGAGGAACTGCAGGACGATGTGCCCCGAACGGGCCGAAGCAGAGGCGCTGCCTGGCCCATCTTTCCCCGCTGAGCTCCAGCATGTAAGGGCAGGATGGAAGAGCTTTAATGCCAAGTGGTTGCTGGCTAGAAAGGAGGCTCAGAAAAGCCTCACCCAGAAACTAATTCCTCAGACACATACCTATCTCCTCACTCAGCAGGCTCCAGGGATACAACGCACCATATATGTCCACCAGCACATATTTATGTATACACAGAGTCACCACCTCAGGCCCTGAGACTCCTTCCCAACCCCGTCAGCTGGAGCTTTGAGGGTTTTTCTCCTTAACTCGTCCCTCTGAAGCTCTCCTGTTAAAGATGCTGAGCTGGGATGAATGCATTTTTCAAGGCAGTTTTGCTTGGATAGGCCAGGAGGAATATTCAACACCTTTTCTCCGGGGCAGTGTGTGGCAGAACAAACAGGAACCGTTTAAACTACTCGGGCTGCAGGATCCACAAAGGAAATTTCCTGCTCCCATTCAGCAGCAATAACTGAGCCTTTATCACTGTGCAAATAAAGAGGGGCTGCAGCTCTCACTGTGCAGGCCTATTCAGGCTGGCATTTCATCCCTGAGCCCAGAGAAACCCTCAGAAGGCAGGAATGCCAGGAATGAGGCTCGCTCAAGTCTGAACAGACAACTCCAGCTCTCTCTTTTTCATGTTAGTTTGCAGAGTTGAAGCCGTGCCAACCCTCGAAAACAGAAGGAGAACGTAGGGCTGGAGCAGTGGTATTTGTGGAAAAAAAGAAAACCCAACACAAAACAGTCTATTTGTTTTTGGGATCCTGCTCCTACAAAATGAAACATTTTTGGCGAGGACAACACGGGTGATTTCTCAGTTTTAGCAAGGAATTGCTGATAAGGCTGCAGTTCATCTTCCTCTGGGCTGGGAGTCTATTCCAGCTGCAACCCTCCTTTTTTATAATTTGGTTGGCAGCTTAAATAATTTAAGCCAAAATACTTGAAACATTAAGAATTATCTACTTTTGAACCCTTTTTTGTGCAAAATCCAACACAAATTCAGCTTTTAAACCGAAATAAACCCCCTCCCCAGCAATGCTGGTCTAGAGTAGATATCAAGCTTAAGCTTACATGTTGCTGTCTTAATATATAACAGAATTACATCATTAATAGTTAGAGAATACTTAATTTTTTGGTGGTTTAGCACTGCTCTAAGATGCTAAATCAGGGAGAGCTGTTTGTCTGGAGGATCCAAAGCCACCAGCAGCTGCAAGCAGGAGGTTCAGGCCCACGTCCCACCACTTGCCCGTGGGCCTTGAGGGAAGTGATGCTCAGTAACAGGCAAGACTTTCCTATTTCCACACCACCAGGCTTCAAGTCTTTGTAGCCTTTTGGAGTCCAGTCAAGTGAAAGAACAACAGATGAGCAGCAGCATTTTCACTCCCAAACCCTTGGGCTCACTAATTATCAGCTCCAGAGAAAACACATCAAACACACAGTGGCTGCTCCAAGGAGCTGATTCACTGCTGCTGGTTTTCCTCCTTCCAAAACCTTGGCTGGTCTGGAGTTCAGGTGATTTTCTGTGCTATCACAGACCGTGTCATCTCCAGGCACACGAGTGTCACAAAATTCAGTGTCCTCATCAAAGAAAACAGGACTTTGGGAGGTGATTTGATTTTAATTCCAATTAAAATAAATAAATAATTAAGAAAACTAGTTACTGTTACTCTGCCATTAAAATACGAAAATCACATGGTTCGACTTCCAAGTGGAACTGGAAGGCCAAGGCAGAAATTGGACATTTCCTTTAAAGTGGTTACTGCCAGGGAACTTGGGGAATTAGGAACTTTAATTCTTCTAGGTTTCAGTCTGGGGAATGAGAGACAGCGCAAACTTCATAATTAATATTCTGCTTCTCTGTGGACACTGAGTACATTGTATACATCCAAATCCCAGCAAAGCCAACTTGACTTCAAGCTCCAAGGCCCTTCTGGATTTGATTACCTGCTAATCCCCAGCAGTGCCCAAGTATTTCTGGCCCTGTTGAGAATTATTTTATTGGGGTATCCAGTGCAGCTTCCACGGTTCAAGCAATAAAAAAAGCCCTAAAATATATTTCAGGGAGACCCAGGTATGTATACCTGATTAATGTATGTGATTCCTGTGCCACAGCTGCTGTTGCCCAAGTAAGAAATATAAACATCACTTTTAACGGAAAAAGCCAAAAAACTTGGTAATTAGATTAGATAATGACAGATAAAGATAACTAATAAAGTGTTCCACTACTGTGGAAGTAGAAGATGAAGCTTTAACCTGGAGAAATTCTAACATTGTACCTCCCAAAACAAGCCCACAGCTCCCAAACAGCTCAAAACTACCACATGTTACCACAGAGTGGAATAATTTATGGTGCAGGGAGATTGCAACCAGACATTCCTGCTTTGAGAGGAGGGTTGGTAGTCCAAAACCCGATTGAAATTCAAGTTGGCAAGTGCTTCCCTTAATGCTGTGGCTAATTTAAATCCTTCTAATGACTTGCAGAACTAGACAGTACCAGAAAACATTTGAATAATGAATCTTCCCATTCCGCTCTTACTTGTAAGAGTGTGTTGTATCTTGGATATGCCCATAGGAACGCGAGACAGCAACAGCTCCCCAATAAATTTACAGTCAGCTCTAAAGTTTCCTATCAATTGCATGGCTCCTAAATTTTGTACCTAAGGGTCCTCTAGTAAAAAACCACGTTATTATTACTCAATAAAGATTTATAAACCAAAACTGTGACAGCAAGGCCTGTCCTCGCCCTGATGTAAGATTGTTTTAACCCATGGCTTTTCTCATTTTCCCAGTGAGTAAAACAAAAAAAAAAAAAAAAAAAAGGCTGGAAGTCAAGTATATCCTTCCAAAGGATTCACTGCAAAACCTAATATCTATTTTAATGCAAGAAAGGGAATAAAAAGGCAGCCTGTTAGATGCTCCAAGCTGAAAAAGAGTTAAGGTTAAAGATGGATACTAAGTACTTGAAAGTATCTGCAGTGTATTGCAATCAAGTAACATCTTTCCCCCCTTTTTAAGAGATCCTGAAGCATCTCACCCGATTCCAGCCTTCCCTTCCCATGGGCTGCAATGGCCATGATCTTCCATTAGCACTTGGCAGTCAATCAGTCATATCTTTAAGTTAATTAGACCTAGCCCTGCTCCAAAAATGTCATTCAGACACATATTCTAATTCAGTGGAGGACCAGGACAAAGACTTATAAAAATTAAATTACCAAGACTTGAAGATAATGCTAAAACACTATCTTATCTCCTGATGGCTCTTATCTGCTGATGTGATTTTGCACTGGGTTAATGGGTTTGGGGAGTTCTGCTTCTTGCAGATGGTGAGAAGGGATGTTTATGGAGACAAAATTCCTCATGCAGAGTCCCACAAGCAGAGGATTCACTCAGCAACACTTTGTAAGACCAAGTATTGGCTTCTTGAAATATTTCCTCTTCGTTTTTGGATGTCAGACAAATTACCCACTTGGTCTCAAGCTTCTGACTCAACCAAATTTTCTGTTAGTTCAGGACAGTCCCAAGAGGACAAAAGGCTGCCAAGGTGTTCCTTCCACTGCTTTTGCCTTTTGAAGTGCTACGGAATATTTCATTACATGGGTGTCTCCAGCCTTTGACATCTAGATCCCAAACCTTCCCATGTCAAACAGCTTCACCTGTGTATTTTAATAGCTAAAGATAAAATTTTCCAAAATAGCCATTAATTTTTAATAAGCCCTTATTCCACAGTTAAAGCCAGCTTAGTAATGAGGATGAAAGCTCAAACCAGACACACTCTGGAAGTCTGCAAGTCTCACTTGGCATAAGATGAAGAAAAAAAAATCAGTTCAGAGCTACGCTGATACTGGTTGTGGGCTGAGACTGCCTTTTCCCAGTAATCGTGTTGCAAGAATTTGGAATCGTTTCCTCAAGAGCACGAGGAAAGCCAGCCCGCCTCCTGAACTCCTTTTTTTAAAGAGGGATTAACATTTTCATTTCTGGTTAAGAGAACTGCTGTCATATTGAGCAGAAATTGCTGGCTCCAAATTCAGCATTAACGAGCCATCGCCAGGGGCTGCCTGAAGAAAGAAGGGGTTGTGTGTTCTGGCAGGTTCCTCCAGGTTTTTTTCCCAATCAGTTCCGTGGATAATGATGATCCCACACCTCTGTTAATGGTCCACGGTGTCACTCACCCCTGGACACCTCAGAGTGGCTCAGTTATCCAGAGCAGAGACACCCTGGCTGCCCACGCTCCTCTGCAGCAAGTTTTGGGGTGCATCCTCACCCCCCTGGCTCTAAGCTCAATCCTATTATCCAAATTATCAAGATCTAGAAGAGTTCATGTCTTAACATGTCAACTGAGACAGCCAAGCACCAAAACCCTCAACCTCTGGGGCAGGAGAGCCAGTTTTTGGCATGGTCACTGAAGGTGCGACTGGAAGAACGAAGAGGACCTTCAGCATTTATTTCATTATGTAGAAGAGGATGGTTCCGTCTGCATCCTAGAGGAACAGGGATAACAGAGGAACAGGGATAAAAGCTAAAGGCTTTCCCCAAAAAAGCCTTTCCTTGCCCTTAAAGACTCTCTAAAACACCGGGGGGGGAAAAAAAAAAAAGTCCTATATTTTGTAAAACACCACGCAAGCATTAAGGGGGCCACAAGGAGCTCCAAGGAGAGCCGATGTCATTTACCGTCACCACAAAAACACCTTTTCACTCTCCTACGAGGGTTTCCAGGCAGCAGCGGAGCGAAGGTGCCGCCGGAGCTCCCCGGCTCCGCTCCCCGCGGGCGGGCAGGTGAGGACACAAACCCCTGCAATGCTGACGAATCGCTCCGGGGAGGCTCGTCCACAACCTCAGTCAACTATATCCTTAAAGTACATCCCAAATTTTTTTTTTTTTTTTTTTAATAAAAAAAAGCACCCA
>VZRE01005467.1:7895-54333 GCA_013396775.1 Cephalopterus ornatus | reverse complement strand
GGCTGAGGAGGGCTGAGGGATGCTGAGGAGGGCTGAGAAGGGCTGAGGAGGGCTGAGCAGAGCCTCTGGGCTGAGGAGAGGCACCCACCTTCAGCCTGGACTGCCCCAGGCGGCTGGCTCAGCAGTGTGGTGCTCATAATGGTGGGCAAAGGGGGCTTTTCCCTTTAAAACATGGTCACAAGGAGCATGTTGGGATCTCACAAAAGCATAGACTCCTGGAATATCCTGAGTTGGAAAGCACCCAAAAAGATCATCCAGTCCAACCCTTAGCCCTGCACAGACACCCCCAACAATCCCACCCTGACTCTCAGAGCGTTGTCCGAACCCTCTTGGAGCTCTGGCAGCCTTGGGGCCGTGCCCACTGCCCTGGGGAGCCTGGTCAGTGCCCAACCACCCTCTGGGGGAAGAACCTTCTCCTGAGATCCAACCTGACCCTTCCCTGACACAGCTCCAGCCACTCCCTCAGGTCACCAGAGAGCAGAGATCGGTGCTGCCCACCATTAATTTCCTATGTTTTAGCTTCCTGGACACAACCCCAAGCAAAACTGGCTGAGGGCTGACATCATTCCTGAAGGGAGAGCCCTGAACAAGGGCTGGTTTGTGAGCGGCTCGTAACACTCCTCTCCTTCAAGTGCTCCTCTCCTCTCCCATATGGCTCTGCATGGCAGACAGATGCCCTTGGAAAGGGGCTGCCAGCAGCAGGAGAGCTGGAGTAGAGCCTGCCTCCCCTCCTCGCTTAGATGAGGCTCTGCTCAGACCAGGCTTTGCCTGGTGCAGCCGGACACAAGAGTGTCCTTCCTGAAGGTGGGGTCTTGGCCTTATCTCTTGAGTCATCCAGGTCATGAACTATCTCCGTGTCAGTTCTGGGCTGAAACGTGAGCAATTCATCAAGTTTTACAACAACATCCTGAAAAAAGCAAGCGCTACCATCCCGTGCATGTTCGACCATGGGGAGATGCTGCACTGACTCACACAGGAGAATCCCAAACACGACATTTCAAAGTTCAGTGCTGATATTTTTGCCTTCGTTGTGATGTGTCACATCTTTATCTGGTCAAATTACTCATCTCTAATGAATTTTCTAAAGAATTTGGTTTCTGTTTGGAAATCATGAACAAAACACTGAAATTTTGCAGCATGTGCCTTATTTGTGGAGCCTTGGAGCAGACAGCTTTCCCCCTCTTTTTTTTTTTTTTTTCATTTAATACTAGTCTCAGCTCTTTTGCAGCCTCCATCCAACCCTGCTGTCCACCAGGTTTTTGGATATATGGTGGAATGGGAGGAATAAGCAAAGAAACTTAACGCTCACAGCAAGCTGGGCTTCGCCCTGTTGTTCAACTGTGAATATTTGAACAGGAGATGAATCTGGGAAAATACAGTTGTGTAAATGCTGTCAGGTCTTCTCCAAAGGGCAGAAAATCCTGTTTTTACTGCCTTCCCTTCCAGTCTGCACTGAAACATGTGGCAGCCTCATGGGCAGGGGCAGGTGGGATAGAGCTCTGGAGGTCCTGCTCTACCTCTGTGAGTCCAGCATGCCAACAGAGGAGCATCTGTGGAATACAAGGAGGGAAGAAGACGGGGTTGAAAGAGCTCTTTGTTCATCCTGGATGGGCGCTGGGTGTGAACATCTGCTCCCGTTCAGTTCCTCCGGCACCTTCCTACAGATGGACGCAAGATGCACCAAAGCCGGTGCTGATGCTCCTCGTGCCTTGGTGGTTTGGCTTGGCCAAACCTTGGAGGAGGAATTGGTGCCCCAGGGCTGCGGGAGACATCTCCCTCACACAGCTCACATGGAAAATCCACCCTCATCCAGTTATGCGAGGAATGTGGAAACTTTAACGCACAAGAAACACTTACTCATCATGAGCTTCCATCATCACTCTTCCCAGTGAGATCATGTTTACATGATTTGTTTTTTCCTCTGCAGAGGCTTCCAGCATCACCCAGCTGAACCCCAGGGATTTTGGGGTGCCCTGCAGTACTCTGGGCACTGGTGGCAATCAATAAACCAATTCCTGCCTGCACAGAAGCCTCCAGCTTGTTGTCATTCCTTGGGGAAGCTGTTCCAGATATGTTAATCCCCGTAAAACTATTATTCATGTCATACTCTTAAGTTTAATGCCTTTTCCCATATCTTGATAACAAGGGGGATAATGCCGTGGGGGTTGGGATTTCCATCAGCATTGTTCACACGCAGTCTGGATTTGGATTTATAAGGCAGAGGTTCATGCTTTGCTCGGTTCAAATTCCCCATTTTTCTCCAGATCTGATTCTAGACTTTCACAGTTTCTCCTCTTTCCATCCAAGAAAACATGATGTGTGTATTAGTAACATATACACAATCTAGTACTGGCGTGGTAATGACTCCCAATCTGATATAAGATTTCCTGGGAATATCAAAACACATTTTTCTGCTCTCACAAGTAATCTGTCTGAACACTTCCTACGACTATAATAAACTAGCTGAGAACAAGTGCTTCTAGTTTCAGAGTAAGTGCTCCAGGATTTAAATCTAAAATTGCCCTCCAAATCTCTCTCCCTGCAATGCCAGCTCCTAAAGCATCCATGGAAAAGTATGGAACAATATACATAAACCATGGACCTTACACATCCCACTCCTCCTCCTTTCTGTGTGCAGCTAAAGGGGAGGTACATTAAAAGAACATTATTAACGTTCAAGGTCAAGCATTTGTGGATTAGGAAATGCGTGCTTCCTGTGTGTCGGAAGCGTGGGCTCCCTCGTGAGTACGTGGGGATAGTCATTAATTTCAGGATCACGGGTTATTTTTTCCCCGGCTCCCATTCAGCCCACGGAGTTGCATTGTCACCGTAACGAGCAGCTATTCAGAAACATCTGCACCTCTCCCGGGCCGCCGTGTAATCCCTGCCTCATTTAGGGCCGCTATTCACAGCCTTCTTCTGAACACAGACCCGTTTGTTATCTCTTCTGCGGGGCTTATCAATGTCATATTCGAGTTCTTAACAGATGAAAAGAGATTATTTCTCGCTCTGCCTTGTGAGTGACACGATCTGAGCCGGCCTGTTTGACGGGGGAGAAGCGCTGAGGTCACAAGCACCCGCTAATTCTGGTCCGTTCCCAATCCTTAACCTTATGCAGATGTTGGAAACGGAGCTCCCGCTACTTTCCTGTGCAGCCATGAGGGGTTAGACTTCAAATTGGAGACCACATTGCCTGCGTAGGGAATTCCGTGGGGAATTCTCACTCAAGGAAAAACAGGGTTTAAGCAGCTCGACGGCCACGCGTGGCTCAGGCCCTGCCAAGGCACCAGAGCCTTGCCTGCCAAAACCAAACCCCAATTTCCTCCTGCTCCAGTGAGGGTTTTAAATGGATGATGGCAGGGTGAGAACGAGCATCTCCCGTTTCGTGATGTTGGTGTAATAATATGCAGGAACATCGGCATGAAAATCAATGCTAATTAGCTGTGAACTGAAAACAAAATGAAGCTTGACACTCTTATAATCTGTATTTTGGCATTCAGAAATCTGTCTGTAGCTACACTCCCGAGGAAGAATTGAATAAATTCATAACATTAGTTCGAGACAAGTGACTCTCCCTCACCTGACTGACAGGTCGTTGGGTGCTACAGCTTGGATGGGATATACAGCTCAGCTATTCCAATTTTCAAGAGCTGAGGGCAAAGCTTTAACAAAATTATAAACACTCCAAAATGCTTTTAAAAACCCTTAATGATTAAGGCAGGATATTAAGGCAGAGGACAAGGTATTTTAAAATACTGATTATTAGTGTAATTACTCACATACAAGCAGGAATCCCACCTCTCATGGCAGCCCCGTGCACTGTTGGCAGTGCCAGCAGCTCCTGGGCCATATCCAAAGGGCCCATTCCAAGACATTTATCCACATGGCATCAACAGAATGGCAGGTGTGATGATCCCTCCCCTTTACAGAGGGGTAATACAGCGGATAAATGACTTTTCCAGGAGCACACGTGGAGACCACAGTGAAGTGAGGTGATCAGCCTTTTCCCATGTTTGCTCTCTTCCCATCACACCACCCAGCTAAGGAGGCTCTGTAAAAGCCAGGAAAATTCTACAGATTATTCACACATATATCTCTGCCTCTGGATAACCTTGATGATTTGAGAATAGGAAAATGGATCTTTTAGGAGCCAGAGAAATGTTACCTGGGGCCACTTCTTAAAACCAGAAAATCCCAGACCGGTTTGGGTTGGAAAGGACCTTAAAGACCAGCTTGTTCCACCCCCTGCCATGGGCAGGGACACCTTCCAGGTGCTCCAAGCCCCATCCAGCCTGGCCTTGGACACTTCCAGGGATGGGGCAAGGGGATTCTTGCAAGGGCTCAGGTTCAGACACACCCACTGTGCCTTAGGGTTTCTTGACCTTCTCATCCCACCAGCTGGGGAATTGCCTCAGATCAAAACTCCACTGAAGCAGAACTTATTCCAGTTGGGTAAATACAGCTAAATCAGGAAAACTCCTGGATAAACAGAGTGAAAGTATCTCATGCAAATCCTGCTGCTTTGCTGTTCCATTATGGATGATTTGTCAGCGCTCACAGGGAGAACAAGTTGTGCATCAGGGGTGTTCTGCCATCCATGGAATCACGTGCAGCTCAAGGACATTCCCTGCTGTAGGATGGTGCTGTAGGGAACAGCCTTCAGTGAGCAGGAACACACAGAAGAAGCCAAAACTCAGCATTCCGAGCCCACAGCTGTGGTATTTGGTCTGAATTCCTGATGCTGTTGTGCATTCCTGGCTCGTACAGAATCAGCACAAACATCTCAGGAAGCGCTTGGATCCACAGGGATCAAAGCATCCGTGTCCTTAATCTGGATGGCACTATAAGATTGAATTTCAAAAACAAGGAAGAATTGTTTTGAGATTTATTTTATTCAAAGCCCCGTTGGAATTTGAGGAAACATCCAGAGTTGTATTATATTGATCTGGGTGTGAACTCTGATCTGAACCAGGCTGATCCAAAGATCCATTGACATTTGTGGAGAAAATCCCATTGAATTTATCGTCCTTTGGCTTGAAGTGAAATGATTTCTAGACGTTGTTGGAGAACATCCTGCAGACAAAAAGATTTCCTTTTCAGTTCCTGGAGGTTAATTATGGAAATTCCTCGTAGAGGATCAGCAGTGCCAGTTGCTGGGGAGACAGTAGAACTATTTGATAGGAAATTCTAGCCTAGAGCTGCATAAAAATTTTCTGACTGGATGGTTTTCTATCAGAAATATTGATATGCTGAAGGCCACTTCCTTTGCAGAACTCTTGGATTTCAGTAAAATTTGGTATTAGAAAGTCTCCGATATGAAATTCTCAGCTGAGGTTGCACCACTCTGATGTAACCTTTTTTTAATGAATATTAAATTCCAAGCTCTGTTTATGATGCAGTTTCTGGAAATGTATGGGAAATGAGTAAACTTGGAACATTTAGTCAAAGGATGGATTTCACTTCGCAAGAAATTTTGAAATCTTTAATCCCATTTTGGGTTGGAAAAAACAAGTGAGGTTGTGTAACCCCCAATTCTCACCCAGCTCTGGCCGAAGGCAAACACTGGGAACAACTTCCAGGACTAGAAAGCAGTGGATTAGGTCAGCACTGTGCGTCCTTACCCATTCCCTGCACTTCCCAGGGCTTCCCTGAAGGCAAAGCAGCTTTAAAGTGTTGCTGAAGAGCAGAAAACTCTGCGCTAATAAAAGTATTTTTTTGACTGCGGCACCACCGGGGTGGTTTCATTGTTCCAAGGAAGTTCAGAGTGTTTCTCCTCGCTGGAATTGTGCTCCCCACCCCTTCATACCACACCAAGCCTCAAATATTCGGTGAACCAAAGCTTTCGTGGCTGCACACACATACTTGTCATTCCTGCCCGTGTGAATGAGTAACAGCAGCAGCACAGACCCTCGGAAACATAGCAAGCATTTTTTTGGGGAGCCATTTGAAACGCTTTACACGCTCCAGTGTGGATTTTTATTGTTGTTTTCTGTCCCCCAGGCGCGGCCTTTCCCACCATAAAGTGGCAGGGGAGAGTTCTGAGCTGAATGTCACCACTTGTGGGGCTGGTGGGTTTAGCTTTGAGGGCGACTTGTGCCAGGCTGGGATTAATCTGGCTCTGATCTGTGGAAAAACCTAGGAATTTCATGGGGGAAAAGCAGGATGGCCAGGGGCATCCATGTGGATAAACCACCCACTAGATTGTAGCAAGTGGAGGGGATTGTATGTCCAGAGCCCAGAGCTTCTGTAAAGCAAATAACAGAGAGGAGAAATCCTTTGCGGGAAGTGTTTTGCAGTGCCACGCTGGGATTTGGGAGATACGAAGGCGTCCATGGGATTGGGCAGTGAAATCTCTGGCTAAAAAATAAGAATAGCAAATGCTCAACCTTATTAAACTTCCACTGGAAAAGCAAAAGCTGCTCGAGCAAGTCCTTGCCCTCAAATTTCTAATTAACTGGAATTGTTGAGGCAGCTCCTGCGTGGCTGAGGGATCTGTGCTCTGGTAGGAGCTGCTCTCCAGGGCTCTTGGAGTGAGGCTGCAGCAAAAAAAATGAGATTTAAACCAGGCCCCCGGGTCAAACAGGACATTTCTGGGTCACAGTGGCCCTGGCCTCGATTTTCACCCGTGTGCCTGCAGCCAGGAAGATAAAATGCAGAGTTTTGCTCCATTTCCTTGCTTGCTTCCAGATGCTGGAGTGGTATGTGGAGGGATGCAACTTTTCCAGGATCTGGAGCTCAGAAAGCACCAGGATGGATGGATGGATGGATGGATGGATGGATGGATGGATGGATGGATGGATGGATGGATGGATGGATGGATGGTGGGCATCAGGCTGGAGGTCCCACAGCTGCCACTGCCATCCCACCCCACAGCAAAAGCCTCTCCCACCTCAGCAGCTCCCAAACCAGACTATCCTGGAAAAGTGTGAACATCTGTGGGTCACACACACGCTCTGACTCCCTAATTAGGCTAATTAGGGAAGTGTTGGTTGCAGCAGGTTTCACACTTTCCACCCTGAGATTTCCATAGGCAGGGAAAGTTCATGACTCAGAAAGGACTAACTGGTCTTCTAACACCTTTGCTCTTTGGTCTTTTGTTGTGAGGTGTTTGCAAATGAATCATTCAAAGGTTTAAATATCTTCTTCCTACACTTGCTGTTTAATAAATAAAACAAGTTTTTTGGGAAGGTTACAGGACACAAGGGCTGGTGGAGCAGCTTCACTTTATTCTCAGCTTGGTGTGATGAGTTTTGGAAAGGAAGGGTTGGGGGCATCCTGCAGGATGTTGCTGCTCCATCCCTTCACCTCCAAACCCCACAAAGCAGGGCTAGACAAGGGATCCAGGCATTTCTGAGCTTTCAGGAACAGCCTGGAAACCACAGCAGGAATGTAAATCACTCCAAAACTCTCCTTGCCTACATTGGATGCATTAAAAATTAATTACTAAGCTTAGTTATTTCATCTGGAAGGCAAGACAGAGCAATAAGAACCAAATCCTGTCCTCAGATAAAACCATGACATCAGCTCGCACGGGGCGGTCTGGGAGCCTCCAGGAGCCTCCAGGAGCCTGGAGCTGAGCCTTCCCTTTGCATATTCCATGCTCAGCACATCCAAGGTGAGCGGCTGCACACGCCTGGCTGGGTTTTCATGCCCAGGTTGGATTTCAGCTGGAACATGTATTAGCAAAGTCAAAGGAAAGCCTCATTTTTTCACCATAAAAGGTAGGGAGTGAAATTCCAAAGCTGAATTAACATGTCCTGCTGCTCCTCAACGTGGGAAAAGAATGCTGTGTCCTCCCACATATCTGCTTCCCATCCCAGGGCTGCTTCCCTCTTTCCAACCTGTCTGTACAAGTCAAACCTTTACTGCCATGAGCCAACAATTAATTATAAGGGTATAATCACCTCTCATAAAGAAAGATCCAGGCAGAAGCCAGGGCTGGTGCTCTAAATGCTTACATGGCTTTTCTCCCGCTGTATTTTCCAAATTAATTGGAGTATTCCATAATTTTCAAGGTTCTGGGGGGACATCTGGCACAGAAATCTCTTCTGACCCCCCACCCAAAAAATAATGATGGGGAGAGAGGAATATCCATCATGTTGTGGGGGTTTGAGGGGGTGTTCCTGGTGGGAATGGGATCCAGCGTGGGGTCATCCCTACTTGAGTGTGCACACAGCACTGCTCCACAATTTAATCCCTGTGAAAATCAGCAGGGGATAGATGGCAAATCTGAAAAAAAAGGGAATTGGGAATTGAGTTTTGGAAGAATGAGGATGGTCTTGAAACAGTCTTCTCCTATGGAAATGAGGATGACAGAGAGAGGAAGGCACTGACAATAACTGATTTTAGACACTAAAATAGGTACATTTTCAGCTTTCTGGAATTTTCTGGTCCAAGGAGAAAAGAAGTTTACTCTGTTCCTGGTTCTCCTGCCAGTTTTCCAGCAGGATGTGGGGCAAGCCAGTTCATGTCTCCATGCCTCTCTCCTTATCTGAGCCCTGTAGGAACTCCCAGGCTCACAAGGGCACCAGGAGGGTGAACCCATTGCCACCTCCTCCAAAAGAACTCTGCTGCCTCGTGGGAGCCTGGGATTTGGCTGCAAAATGTGGTGGGTGTCTCTGCTCCCTCCCTGATGGGTCCTTGGGTGCTGCTGCCAGAGGATGGTGCTTTCCAGAGCTGCTTCCTCCACTGCCCTCCCTTGGTCTGGCACATTCCATGTTTGTCCCCAGGACAAGGAGACACTAAATCTGAGCTGATCCTGGTAGTGGGAGGGCAGAGGGAACGTTCAGGGAGCAAAGCCTGGGCCAGAGGGTCATGGTGCAAACCTGCTCCAGGAAAACCAGGAGCACTCTCAGCTACTTTTACAGCAGGAATGGCAGCTGGGAAAGGGCAAGATCCACACGCTCTGGAGGGTCGTGCCAGTGAGCACAGCCAGTCCCTTGGGCTTGGGCGAGGAGGGTGATGGCATTTTCTGCCTGGCATCCTTTCCCCAGTGCCAGTTTAACCACACCTGTAGCCTGGGGGTGCTCCAGACAAGCCAGTTCACATCCCTGGTGGTTCCAAAGCCGCCGTGAATCAAGCCCAGAAGAATTCCTGGTTTCCTCGATGGAGGATTTTACACGTTGTGTTAATTTTGAGGACATCAACGCCTGGCCACCATGGAGAGTGAGGGACTGCACTGAGGGGGTGGCAGCTCCCTGACTGACACCAGGGATGTCCCCCCTCAGGGTGGCAGTGCCACCAGCACAGCTGGGTCAGGAGCACCCAAAGGCAGCACCAGGTTACTCCCTCCTGTGCCAGAGCCCTTGGGCAGCACAGCACCAGCTCCTGATGGAGAAGCCTCTTGGCATCAAATAACAATGGAATTACTGGAAAAGCAGGAGGATTTTTCTCATGTTAAATCCTTCCTGTGCCTGGGTCTGAGCAGATGTGGGGGGGCTGCACAGGGCGGTCAGAGCCCTCAGGACACAGCTATAGTTGAGGGCACTGGAGCTTAGCAGGGTTGTAGGTGGCGAAATCAGCTTTGCTTGTTGTGAAACTCTGTTCAAAGCGTTCCCAAAGGCACGAGGTTGCTTCATCTCCAGGGTTAAGACCTCTCTGTTCCAGCAGAGGGGACTGTCCAGGGAGCCCTCTTGTACTGCCCATCCCTTCCCAGGGCAGAGCATTCATCTCCTGAGCCATCTCCAGGAGCTGCTGATGAAGCTGGGTTAATTAGTTAATTAGTTGGCTCCTCTGGATCCCTTTGTAGGATAAGCTCAGTCACTGTTTTTAGTGATGCCCCTGCAATGCCAAAAACGGAGGAGCATCTCCTGGGGACCCCTGTGCTCCAGGGACCTTTCAACCTATAGAGATTTATACTCCCTGACTCCTTCATCTTACTCAGCCTTACAAAACCAGCGTGAATTTTTGATGGTGGGTGAGAGGGGTGATTAATAGAGGTGTGGAAACCAAGCTGAGCGACTCCCATCATCTCAAACTGGTGGTCCAAGCGTTTCGTGGGCAAGATAAATCCTCAGGATCCCAGCAAGGAGCACCTGGGCTACACCACATCCCCCCCGTGCTCACAGGGCATGTAAACCCTTGGGGATGAGCCAAGGGGGTTTTTTCCCTAGGAAAGCCCAAGCTTTGTCAGCAGTGAGATGCTGATATGAGCACAGGGCAGAAGGACATTCCCCCCGTCCCTGTGTCAGCAGGACACCAGCCCTGGAGTATAAAGCTTGTGTTTATTTAAGACACTCTCCCCCAAGTCCTACATAAGCAAGGAGAGTGGCCTGGGCCATGAGCCAGGGTGCTGGCAGGGGGATCCCTATCGCTGCTCTTCCTTCCTCTCCAGCAGGTGGGAATCCCCCTCCCAGCCCTCAAGCCCTTGACATCAGCACATTCCCAGCAGCTCTCCCGTGGGCACCTTGTTAGCTTTGCACTGAGTCACCCTTCAGCAAACAAGAGAGATAAGAAAATGAATGGCAGGGGGCCAACCTGCACAGATGCTGGGTTATTTTGAACTCCACAAACGATTTATGTGCTGGAGGAGGGACACTGGGATCTCCTCCTCTCAAAGTCCTTTTTAAAAGTCCCCTATTTCTCCCTCTTTCTCAACATTTTCCTGCGGCAAACCCCCGTTGTGCCAATACCTTCACCATGGGTACCCCAAGAACAAGGAAGGGCCAAACCAAATATTTTGTTGAGAACTAGAGTCAAAGCTCCAGGGGGACAAGAAGAGGTTTTGTTTTATGGGAAAAGCAAACACCATCTTCAGGAGCAAAATGCTGTTTTCCCTCCTGGAACCGCCTCCCTGAAAATGAGGCCAATGCGGTTTTCATTTGCAACACTAATTTGATGAACTCCAGCGGGTTAATGATATTGCTGTATTTAATTAAAGCAGTCATTAGTCTTGCTGAGTCCTTCCTCCCTAGGAAGGGGCTGGTGCTTTGGAAGCACTGCCAACATCCAGCACCGGAGCCTCGAGGTTTGGGTTGGAAGGGACCTTAAAGATCCACTCATCCCACCCCCTGCCATGGGCAGGGACACCTTCCACTAGCCCAGGTTGCTCCAAGCCCTGTCCAACCTGGCTTTGGACACTTCCAGGGATCCAGGGGCAGCCACAGCTTCTCTGGGCAACCTGTGCCAGGGCCTCCCCAGGGAAGAATTTCTAACTCTGCCCTCTGGCAGTGGGAGGCCATTCCCCACTGTCCTTCCCTTGTCCAAAGTCCCTCTCCACCTCTCTTCAAGTGTGGGACAGGATGATTTTATGGGTTTTACCACCCCATTCCCTTCTTTCAGTACCCACACCTGATTTCTGAGTGCCACCAGGACCTGATGGGCACTGGGGCTGTGAAGCTGGTGTTGCTTGGCCCTTGAGAACTGAGACAGTGAATGACCATGGCCACGACATGGGGGTACAGCCCCAAATCCCTGTTTCAGCCCCAAATCCCTGTTTCAGCCCCACCCTTTGCCAGGTCAGTGTTTTCCCAGCCCGAGTCCAAAGCAGGGACCTGGGTACCCACAGTGTTTTCTGGGTGCCGTCCAGCTTGGGTGGGGAAAGCAGAGATCCCACATTCCATGCTCGTGGTGCTGGTGAGACACAGCGGGGACACGGCCACACATCTGCAACTTCTCCTCATCTCTTCCCAGAATTTACTGACTCCAAAGGGGAGCCTGAGGACTCTGGAAGTCAGATCAAGTGATAAAACCCCTGGCAGGCCTTGAGCAGCCATCGCAGCCTAGACCTGACTTCTCTCCAGCCTTCAAATAACCCAAACCCAGCGGCTGCCGCTGCTTTTCACAGAAAGCGTTTCCTGCAGGAAGATTCCAGGCGTGATGTAGCTCAGAGCACGAGTCACTGCTGGGGTTACCCAGCACCATGGGTGTGATCCCAGACTCTGGTTACCCTTCTCGCCTCATGCCTGAGCTGGTGGTCACCTCAGTGGTGACTGTGTGCTAAATGACTTCCAGCCTGTGACAGTGCCGTCTCCACCATGTTTCTGCACAGGGAAGCAGTGCTGGGAATCCTGACTGATGGAAAGCTGAAAGACACCTGCAAATGTCCCTCTACCGAAGCTGGGAATGAAATCTCTGGCTTTATTCTACATCCTAAAAACCATTGGCTTGCTGCTCAGGCTCCTCTTGGCCTCTCCATCGAAGGTTGGACTTGATGATCTTGGAGGTCTTTTCCAAATTAAGGATTCTGTGGGCAGGAGTATCATCCCATCCCCAGCTCTTATAGAGGATCTTCTGGCTCGTGGTGATTAGTTTTCCAGTCCAATCCTGCGTCCCTGCTTGCAGATCAAAGTCTTTACTAACAGTACTTTCTTTGCTTGGAAACTACACATTCTCTCTTTTCTCATTTGAATTCTCTGTGTTAATTAAAGCAGGAAAAGAATAATAATCTGCTATAAATCAAGGTGGTATCCATGCAGGTTCCCCATCTCATGTGACATGCTGCTCCAATGCTAATCCCTGTGGGATGCCTGCCAGGAAACCTTGGGGGGTGAGGAGGCTTGGTGGGTATCCCGGACAGAGAGATCCTTCCCCAGGGACATCCTGAAAGAACAGTGCTTTAATTCTCATCCCTGAGTTTTCCCTTCCTGCCATTAAGCTAATAAGCACATTGTTATGTTAAGTGCATCTTCATTTTTGTAGGCACAATACACCAGGCATTTAACGTGGGGGGAAGATTATAATCTATTTTAGTCTGTGTGACGAACACTGGGTGAGATCAGGGCAGGTGACATAGAAAAGGGCTGAGTTGTCGAGTACACACAAGCTTTTTTAGGAATGAAAACACTGTTGGAAGGGTTCAACCCAAACAACTTCATTAGCTGTTAATATGTCTTTGATAATTTAGATTTACAAGAGCATGGCATGACAGGACAAGGGGGAATGGCTTTGAACTGGGAGAGAGTAGGTCTATATTGGATATTAGGAAAGGATTCGTGGTGAGGCCCTAGCACAGGGGATTGAAACAGGATGAGCTTTAAGGTCCCTTCAACCCAAACCCCTCTGTGATTCCGAGTCAGACAAAAATTTTCACAACAAAGTAATTACAAGAAAATATTGAAAGAATATTAACCATTAATGTTCCCTTTACCTCATACACGTTTGCCAGGGGCTGCCCAGGGAGGTTTGGAGTCCCCAGCCCTGGAGGTGCCCAAGGAAGGCCTGGCCGTGGCACTCAGTGCTCTGGGCTGGGGACAGGGTGGGCATCGGGCACGGGGGGGATCCAGGGGCTGGGAGGGCTTTTCCAGCCTAAATGATTCTGGGATTTACACACGTTGCCTTCATTTGGCTCAGCAGTCCCTGACACAGAGCACCAGAGGGTGTCACCCAGCCACGGTGCCATCCTGCCTTCTACCATCAAGCCTCCATGGATCCCAGCTCCCCGGCCCATGAGGTTTTTCCCTTCCAGCTCCTTCGCCTGCACATGGAAGAAGGTTTCCCCTTGTCACAGCCCCAGTTTGCATTAGACATTCATGCATTTAAAGCACACACAGGCTTGTAATTAAATTCTGGAATATTTTAAGCACTTGTAGTGATTTGCAGGTCTCCTAACTCGGCTCAGCATATGTTGCTTTCATAGTAAGCTCATTTTCTGACAGCTGCCTGCGTGGGCTCCCCGTACTATTCCCATCCTCCCGTCAATGAGCCGCACACCGGAGAGGGGGAGCTGCAAGGACAGGTACCATTCACAGCCCCGAGCAAATCATGGCCCCTCCTCTGCCCCGGAGCAAAATCCTGGTGTTTTCCCAGCTGGAATGATGAGGTGAGACTCGGGAAGATGTAGCTTGAGCGGTTTAATCAGAACATGGATGGGGGGCTGGCAGGAATTCTGCCATCTCCCAGGCGAGCGTAGGATCCTTTGCCATGGTTACATGAGCCAGGAAGGGAAAAGGAAACGTGGGGTAATACTCTAGTGCTATTTCTTCCTTTTTAAGCCCAGACTGTTAACAAACCCCATTTCCAAAGCCATGGCAGGAATGTTAACAGGCAGGAAGAGCTCGTGACTGTGAGCACCTGACCCCAGCTGGGACACACACCTCACCTTCTTCCTTGTTTTTTCTTTTCCTGGAAAGAATCTCATCCTCCTCTACCATCTGGTAAACATTGCTACTTCTTCCTGTGTGCTAGTGAGTTCATAAAGCTCAGCTTCAGCTTGACTTCCCTCAGGGTTTATGCATGGAAGAGAGCTCTCTTCCAGAATCAAGGATGCTCCTATGGGATAGGAGAGGATCACTTAAGTCTGTCTTTGCCAGTGGTGGTCGTCAGAGCACAGCATCGAGGGGCAGAGATGTGATTCCTTACTCTGATCCCATGTGTCATTGAGATGATGCTGTGTGAGGGCGTTTCCCGGTTCAGAATAATCCTACTCAATAACATAATCAATAATATGATGAATAAAAAAAATATAGTATCTACCCAGGAACACAGCTCAGTGTGTGGCTCTTTGGGTACCAGATAATGTCCCCAAGCATCCAAGCATCCTCCCACAGCCCAGGAACAGCCTCTCCCACACAGAGAAGCTGCCTGGTGTTCAAGCACACTGAGAATTGTTGTGAAAGCCCCTGGGGCCGTGGGGTGAGTGCTTTAAATATAACTCAAAGAGCACATCAAAATAAGTGACAATCCCCGGTGTCATCCCGAAAAGCCACCCCGCTGCACGAGACCCGGGAACCCGCCCTGGAGTCAGCCAGAGCATTCACACCCTCCCGGTCAAACATCCCTCAGACTTCAGGGCTTTAGTGGTTCAGGCAGCCCCTGAACCTTTTGTTCTCTCCCCCGTAGCTGGGAAAATCTCCTGTCGTGTTCCTCCTGGGTGGCAGCTGGCCCAGCCCCGAGGTATTCGGGGTCGCGGTGTCGCGTTCCAGGCGATGTCATGGGATGGACAGCGCAGCCCGGAGCTGCTGCCGAGACTGTTCCTGACACACTCGGTGTGAAATCTTCCCAGAGTTTCTCAGGAAACTTTGTAGTCGCTTTTTTTTTTTTAATATAATTTTTTTTTTTTTTTTCTTGGAACAGATCATTAACACCAAGCGGAAATCTGCAGGCTCCGGGCCAGGTTTTGTAACGCCCCCAGAAGCGACGCGGGGACAGGAGTTTTGCCTTGTAAAAGCCAAATTCAAACAAAAATGGTAACATTTGGGCTCCCTTTTCTTCTGCTCTTCACACAGCAAAAATGCTCTGGAGAATCCACAGGGATGCAGCTCGTCCCCAAATAACTTCTTTACCTCAGTAGCACTCGTGTGGGATTGCTGGCTGCATGGAAATTGCTGCTTTGGAGGGCTGGGGAAGGCTCTGGAAACACAAAATGCTGGAATTGTTCAGGCCTCCCCACGCCAGCCCTACGTACTCCAGGATCCCACGCATCTCAACTTTCCCCAGGAGCACGTCTGGCTTCTAAGAAGACGGAAAAAGACAAAAAAAAAAAGGGGGGGCAAAAATTTTAGCACATTTCTGGTAATAATGTGGAAAAACCCTCTTAGCTGGCAGAGTCAGCTCCCATTCGCGCTCTGCTGTGAATCCATGGGGGAGAATGTAGGAGGAGGAAGACCTGGGGCTCTCGGGAGCAGCAGCACTCGCTGCCCGTGTCCGGGGCACGAGGATCTGTGAGGAAGAGCTGCCAGCGTGGTACATGAGGGTAACACAGTGTGCCCAGACCTCACCCACGGCTCCCAGCAGCTGCTCTTTTTGTTTGCCTCCCCAGCCCTCACCTTCAAATTCAAATTCAGCAGCGGCTAAATCAATATTTAGTTTTTTTTTTTTTTTTTTCTGGTCAGGAACCACTCCTGCATGCTGATATTTAAAAATATGAATCTTGTTGCCCTGAGGAGCTCTAGTTGTGTGTGTCTGAGGAAGAGAAAAGCTGCAGGGAGGGCTGGGGATATATTTAGCCACGGGTGTGTTTGTCTGCAGATTGGTGCCCCAGAAGGGTTTTGGTTCTCCCCGCCTCGTTGCATCACCTGGGGACTGAATCAGCCCTGGTTTGGGTGAGAGGCAGAGGAAGAGGAGATGAATGTAACCAGCCCATCTAATACGTTTATAAGTGGAATTATCCAAGCAATAAAATATTCCAGTCTGGTGTGAAAATCCCCGAGTTCAGAGCTCAGACTGGGCGGGTGAAGCGGAGAAGGTGGGATGGCATTGGCTGGGGGGAGTTGTGAGTGGGTGATGGTCCTTCCTGCCACCCCTCTGCGCCTTCATGCAGCCTCCAGGACAAGCCTTTGCGGGGATAGAGCACCTGTGAGGAATGCTACACATACATATTGATGCATAGGCTTACAACCTCTAGGCCAGGAGCGTTCTCCTCATCTGCTTCATGGATCATCTTGTGATCATCTTCCTTTTATTGCCTTCAGGAGTGTGATATCACACACTGGCTGGTGTTTGGCTTTGTGTGCACCCACCTTCCTGCCTGATAAGGGCTCAGATACCCGCCCTCCTGCCTGCTGGGGGGCCAAAGCTGAGGGGATTTGGCTCCTGCATCCCCAAATCCAGCACATCCCCCTGGTCCCAGCACTCCTGAGTACCCAGCATTGCTTCTCCAGGCAGCAGGGATGTGCAGCTTCCTCACTAACACATTTTGAGGGGGGTAGAAAATGCTTTGGTTGTTTTATTTCCTACCTTTTTATTTCCTACCTTGCAGGACAGTGGGATTTTGACCCGTGTTGCTCCATCAGTTGACTTCAGTCGGTCTTTGAGCTGAGGTTCCTTTTAAACTGAGTATAAAACCTGTACCTGAGCGCTCTGCCCTGAGTCCCTTCTTTAAATGACAAGAGGTGGGGGAGGAAAATTCATTTCCAATCCTCTGCCCTTGCCTTTCTCTGCAGCCCTGGTGTGTGTTTTGCATCCACCCCAAATTATTCATGCGTTCGGTATCTTCACCACATTGGCTTTACAATGAACTCATAAAACAGAAATATTCTGTGCTCCAGAGGGATTTTTATTGTATGGTTTCAGGGTACTTAGCAAGCACTTCATCTGGCGTTCTCAGCAGAGAGAAGCCCCTGGAAAGAGATGTGCAGGGGATGGGATCAGTAGAGGAGAGGGATGGGGTCCCTGAACTGCAGCATCGGAGCAGCTCCTTGGTCAATAAACTGATTTTTCGCCTTTTTATTAATGTACTTAATGCCTCTTTTTTATATAGATACTTTTAATAACCACAAAGTTTAATGAGGGGCCATTGAAGTGTAATTGCAGGACATTCAGAGGGCAGGGACAGGAGCCATGAGATCCCTTGGCCAGGGCAGCAGCATATGAAGTGAAGGAAAATGTCTGGGAGGAAAATGCGGGCAGAAAACGAGAACTGGTGACTTAAGGCAGGGTGTGTTCAGTAAATGTAACGGAGGAAATGCTGACAGAGCTTTTTTGCACTGGAAACCAAGTTAAATATGATCTAAGTGTTTCACAAAATATACATAATGTGTTCATATATATGTTGCTTGGGTGAGAAATGCTCCAAGGATTGCCAGGGTGGGGAAGGCGGGGTGGGATGGGATGGATTGGGCACTCCCGAGGGGCTCAAGTTCCCTTGGGATGAGGAGAGAGTGTCAGTGGGGATAAAGAAGGCAGGAATGACACTTAGGGCTCATTCAGGCTGTGGCAGATGGAGCTACAGGGATATGGGATGGGGGATTCATTCCAGTGTCCTGCTGGGCCAGCGGAAAACCTGGAGCCTCCTATTCCCGGTAAAGGCTTCTGGCAGTGACAGATGTGCAGAAGCATTTCAACAATGTTCTTCAAACCACCTCAAAATGTTTCCAGGCTGGAATAAAGCCGGCCAGGCTGCCACAATCGCCCCTGAGATGGGAAGCTGCTCTTGTGCCGGGCTGGCTGCCGAGCAAACCTGCTTCCTTTGCTGGCCCAGCAAATTCCTACCCCGAAACATAGAGGGGATGCTCCTAAATCAAACTGAGAGGCATCACCTCCCCTGGTGCTAAGTGGAATGTAGGATTTTATTATCATTTTGTTTTGGATTGAGTCATTTCCGTGGGCTCTGAGCCTCCCTGCAGCCGGCCACCCACCGTGGATGCTGTCACCTTTTGTCATTTATCCTGTGTGTCCTCAGAAATCCGGGCTTGGGACACAGCCTGCTGTCTCTGGGCAGGCTCTGCTAAAGCCTCTCATGCGTTTCTTGTGCCAGGTGCATGCACCAGGTACACCTGGATATGTATTTTGGAGCTACGGAAAACCATTTCTCCTCCTGCCTCCACAGCATTGTCCTCCTAGAGAAGCCACCACGCTGGTCACAAGGAGGAAGGATTAAAGGTGCTTTTGGGATTGCTCCAAAATCCAACTGTCTCTATCCTGGGTCTCCCCCCCACGTAGCAGCAAAGCCCCTGGATTTACAGTTCTATGAGCCCTGAATCACTCCCAGGATGGGACGTGGGGTTCCCTGGTGCTGCCACTGCAGGTGTGATCACAGAGTCACAGAATATTTGGAGTTGGAAGGGACCCACAAAGATCATCATCAAGTCCAGCTCTTAAATGAATGGCCCATACAGGGATCAAACCAATAACCTTGGCATTGGTCCTGCCCGTGCTCCCTGTGCCATCTTGTTTGTCCAAAATTGTCCCAAATCCATCCCAACACAAACACCCCCGAGCTGTGGAGCTCAGGAAGGGAGCCCGTGGGGGGGTAGCACTGATGAAGGTAAAAGTGCCAGCATTGTTCACCTCCCTGGGGTTTTTTTTGGTTATGGATGAAAGATCCAGCTTCCTTCCAACTTCTGTGCATCTCCACTCCTGTGACCCTGAATCCTACTTTTTAAAATAGCTGTTACTCACGTACAGTGTCCTAAAATACACACCTAACCTACTTTAGCAAGTTCTCTGCCGAAGGTGTCACCCTGCAGTTTAAGGAGCGGGATCTGTGCAGCAGGACATGGCTGGGGGGGTCAATCTGCGCCTCCAGAAACCTGCTGAGAAGGTGAAGCAATGATTTTCTTTTCCCTAAGGATCAAAGCAGTAATTGGAGCTCTTCAGGAAATCCAGCATTTGGTTTTGTTTTTGGGACACAAACGCAGTGACTTGTCCAAACCACAGAATGCAAACTCTCTTGTTAATCCACCAGGAATGGCCTGCCATGAAATTTCTGGGCTTTCTGCCTCCCATCCAGCAGTGGGAATGCTGCCTGTCCAGGCTCTGGAAAGGGTGACAACAAGCCTCCAGAGCAGAGGGATGTGCCCTGGGGAGATGAATGAAGCAGAGTTTAATGGTTCCAGGACCTGGGACATCTGAGTGGCACCATCTTCCTGGACATGGGAGATGTGGCACATGAACATCTCAAGGCTACATGAAGCTGGTCAGTTTGAGGTGTTCTGGGCAGAGATTTGGGGCTCATTCCCTGTGCCCCAACTAGGTGGTGGCACCACCTTGGGTCTGGTGATGAAGCAGAGCCTGGACATTGGGATTAGGTTGGGTATTAGGAAAAGGTCCTTCCCCCAGAGGGTGGCTGGGCACTGACCAGGCTCCCCAGGGCAGTGGGCACAGCCCCAAGGCTGCCAGAGCTCCAGGAGGGTTTGGATGATCCTCTGGGGTACAGGGTGGGACTCTTGGGGATGGGCCTGTGCAGGGCTGAGAGTCGGACTCGATGATCCCTGTGGGTCCAGCTCAGCATGTTCTGGGATTCCGTGATCAGGTTGCAACGATTCCCTCTCATTTTTCCTTCCTGCATTTGAACTCACATTTCTAGAGGTGAAAACACTCGTTTCTGAGCTTTTTAAGGCCCCGTTGAGGTTTATGAAGCATTTTCACCCAAACTGCAGGAAAGAAATACAGCTTTGTGAAGAGGAGCACAGACCTTCAACCTCCAAGGACTGATGAGCATTTCCAGAACATGATGGGTTTATCCAGGTCACCTTTTTCATTCACACTCAGTAAGGAAATTAATGAAGCTCCCGGAGTTATTACTGCTAATTCATGACCTATTAATGGCAATAAAGCTTTAAGAAAGCACAAGAGGTATTTTGCTGAAGGGCTTTTAGTGGTTTATCTTAGTGATTTGGGCCCCCATTTGGGAGAGAGGAATTACAGGGTTTGATCCCTGCCCCAAGGACTGCTCAGCATTTTCTTGGGGAATAGCATATGTAATACTGACACCTAAGAAAAATGGTGATTGGGTGATTAAAAGCCGACTAATTTAACTTTATTTAAAAAAATGGATGGAGGAAGGAGCTGTTACTGCTACAGAGGTAAGGGGAAAATGATAGGAAAGTGAAGCAAAGGTGAAAGGAAGGTTAATTGAGCCTGACTTTGTGAAGATAATGGGATTCTTAGACAAAGGAAGTGGAGATTGCATCTGGATGTCAGCAAAAGCACGTTGCAGTGGCACAGGGAGGAGGTGGGAAATTAGGGGATGTCAGGTTCAGGTAAGAAATGGGAAAGGGAGGTGACAGCCAGAGGAGCCTTTTCCTTCAAGAAATACGTGGAAAACAACAATGTTATTTTCCAATATAGTATTTCCAATGGTGTTTTCATTAACGACCATAACAAGAGAAAAAAAGCGTAGGGGTGGTGTTTGCTGGTGAAATTTGTGCTGATGGCACAAATTTAAGGGAAGCGAGGATGATCTGGGATCTTGAGGGTTGCATTAATGCACTCAGGGTCTCCCAGTGAAGGCTTGAGTTACGCGGTGGGACTGCATCGGTTCCAAACAGTGAAGGGGAGCGAGTTCTGCCTGGTCAAGGGGGAGGAAGAGCTCCCAGGACATGCACAAGGATTTCAGCAGCCCTCACCTGAGATGTTGCACACAACTCTGATCTGATGGGTTCCAAAACGGGCTGTCCCAGTGCAGGACAAACCGCAGGAGCTTGGTGCATTTCATCTGCCAAGATCTCAGCAGAGCAACGTGAGAAAATCTGCCTCCTGTCTGTGGATACATTTAAGGGCCAGATATCAGGCAGGGGCAAGAAGTTTCTCAAGTCGTGGACGAGTGGGAGAACACAAAGGGAACTGGAGGAACCTTCAAGATCTGAGGTAAAACCAGCAGTGAGGTTGCAAAGACCACAGCAGTGTTTTGGTGGCCAGCTGTGAACGCCAAGAAGCCAGGTCTGCTCAATCCAGGGGATGACTCCGAAGGAGACTGTTTGATGTGGTGCCTGCAGCACTGGAAGAGTCCATGATAAACCTGAGGATCCTTCAAGTCGGACCAGAAAAACCTGAGATCCTGCCACCCACCCTCCAGTTGATGTGATCCCTGTGTGTGATAAGGAAGACACAGGGGGAGGAGTGCACAGGAGGGGGAGATACTGTCGGGATTTCTTTGTTCCCATGGTCACTTGGGTGTAGACAAGGTCACCCCCAAGAAATTGGAATAATTGTCTCCAAGTAGGATACACAGGCTGTCTCTCCTCCTCCTGTGGCAGCATTTAAGAGCTGAGTTTTAGGTGACTCAGGTCTCAATAACTTAATGATTTTTGAGACTGGGAAAAAAAATCAAAGAATTTACTGGTGATAAAACTTCTAGTGATAACTTGCTTTTTCCCATGTTTTTCCATGGCAGCAAATCAGATCAGAGGAAAAGAAGGAGCTGATTCTCACCTTCACTCTCGTGAGACCCCTCCTGCAGTGCTGCTTCCAGCTCTGGGACCTCCCATATTGGAAGGATGTGGAGCTGCTGGAGCAAGTCCAGAAGCCACAGAGATGCTCCAAGGGCTGGAGCCCCTCTGCCCTGGAGCCAGGCTGGGAGAGCTGAGGGGGTCACCTGGAGAAGAGAAGGCTCCAGGGAGACCTGAGAGCCCCTTGCAGGGCCTAAAGGGGCTCCAGGAGAGCTGGAGAGGGACTGGGGACAAGGGCTGGAGGGACAGGACACGGGGAATGGCCTCCCACTGCCAGAGGGCAGGGAGAGATGGGATATTGGGAAGGAATTCCTGGCTGGGAGGGTGGGGAGGCCCTGGCCCAGGTTGCCCAGAGAAGCTGTGGCTGCACCTGGATCCCTGGAAGTGTCCAAGGCTCGACTGGACGGGGCTTGGAGCAACCTGGGCTAGTGGAAGGTGTCCCTGCCCATGGCAGGGAGTGGAATAAGATGATCTTTAAGGTCCCTTCTCACCCAAACCATCCTGGGATTCTTTGAACTTGGCACAACCCTCAAAACCTCCTCACTGGGTGACAGACAACCACTCTGTTTTCCCTCCCTCAGACACCCTGTACATCAAAGTGCTCCGGGGCCTGGGAGTGTTTTGCCACAACCCTCTGTCTCTCCTCGTGTGGGCTGGAGTGGAAAAACAACCACCAGTCGTTGTATTAAAATGCAAAGTCAAATGAAATCCTCTGCTCCTCTTGGCTTCATTAGGAGGGCCTTCCATTTGGCAAATTAGGGTGAGCCAATCGAAGTCACGTTTGCAAAACACACATTAACAAATGAGTAACTGTAAAAACAGCCATCAAAATAGCTTTTAATGGGCCCAAATTGACTGCAGTGAATGCAGATCATATGGTGCTCAATTGAGTTTAGGAACGAGCTATAATTTCTGCATATTTATACACCAACAGCTGAGTTGCATCTTTCAATTTTGAAGCCTGTGGCTTTCAAGCCACAACAATCCCAGCTCTGAAAACCCTTTGATTCAGCCCAAAACAACAGTGGGCAAAGAGTCAGGAGAGGAGGGACCACAGCCCTGACTTTTTTTTTCCATGAGTTGAAATCGCTGTGGGAATGGAAGAGATTGAAGGGCTGAAGGGGTCAGGCAGCAGAGAAGGGTTGGTCTGTGGAGCTGGAAGTGCTGCATCCCAATTTTCCTGGCTCTGCTCCCTTCTCCCTCACAGGGGCTCATCCTTTGGAGACGGGTGGGACACGTGGGCTGGTCGTGGTCAGGGTGTTGACAGGGTGACATGGTGACACAGTGCTGCTTGTTGGCAGCCAAGGATCCACTTTGGCTGGGGGACAAAAGGCTCTTGGAGCAAATCCTCAAATCCAAACACCCCAGAAGGCTCAGGAGATGCAGCAGCAAGGGCAAGGGCTGCAGTGTGCACTCACCTCTGCTCTGGAGGGTGTTTGTGCCCCTACATCTTCCCAAAGGGAGAGGGAATGTGGAGGGTGAGGGGCTTGATTGGGATTTGGAGATAAATAAATCCTTGTGAACACGTTGACTGATGGATCCCAGAGCCAGGGATGCTCCCAGTAAGAAGGAGAATGGAGTAAGAGACTGGAAGAGGCCCTGCTGCCATCATAAAAAACCCATATACAACATATCCAAGTCCACGCTCAGATCAAACAACAGCCAAGCCCAGACACACAGACGGGTTGGATTAAGGAGAAGATTCCTGCATATATTTTAAGACTAAAATAAACACCTTTAAATAAAAAAAAAACAACACTTGGATGTTATGTTTCTCCACAGCAGAAACAACACTGAGTATTCCCCAAAGTGTTCTCCTGCTTCCTTGTGCAGCCTGACCTGGAATAACAACCCTATCGATGATTTTAAATTAAGATACAGACACTGTCACGCTCCATTAGTGGAGTGCACAGAGTATCCTTTAATTTGGAATAAGAAGATAATCCAAGGATATGAATATTAACAGACCTCCAGGAGGAAAGGACTCCCACAAAAGCAAAGAAATAGCCAAATCAGTGCAGCAAGGCAGGGCCTGGCTTGGGGTAAAATTATCTGGGAGATGGACCACGAGGTTTTGGGCTTGGCCAGCAGCTTGTCCTGGATGGGAAGAGCTTGTCCACAGAGTTGCACAGCTCTTGGTGGCCTCTTTTATTATAAACTCTTCTGGGTTTTATTATAAATAATCCATATTTATTAATATGATGAAATTCTTAACCATAACTCTTCCTAAATGTTCTGCATCTGTAGGTACCTTACAGATGTGTTATATATATATACACATTATACATATATATCACAGAACAAAGTATATCTATATCTAATATATATAAATATATTAATAAAATTTTGAAAAACTATTTTATAGGTGTTTTTAAACTACAAACCCCTGCATCCCCCGTGCTACAGAAGCCCTTTCTGCAAGGGAAATGTTTTTATCTTTAAAATACAGACAACCACAGCAGTGCCCAGCCAAGGTACCATCCCCTGCTCAATCCAACTGCCCTCAGAGAGGGAGAAGAAGTCCCAGGCTGGAGGATGTTCAGCCCCTGGCTGGGATATACTGGCAGGATCTCTTATTTCTACTGATTTCCTTCCAATCAGCTCCGCTCAAGCTGGATCTGTGCCTGCAGAAGGGCTGGGACACAACCCAAACCTTCTATCTGGGTGTGGGAGATCAGATTGCAGCAGATTTTTCTAGTTAGAGGGCAAAAAAGCCGACTCAGTAGCTCTGAGATGGCTGGGAAAGGGGAAGTCCACTTCCAAAGGCTTCCTATCAAAACTGAGGGGGATTTAAACTCTCCAGCCCCCAAAAGAAAATATAATATTTTGGTATTTCAACTCACTTTTCTTTATATCCCCACCCCCCCCCCCCAGCTGCTTATTTTCCTTAGTGGAAAAGACCCCAAAATATCAAATTGCACTACAAATCTAAGGAAATGTTATCACTATAAATCTGGTGAGGAACTCCGATAAAAAAGGGATTATAAATGTGATTCTGTGCCTTTTCCTCTCCCCTGGTCGCTGGATGAGGTCTCCAAGCAGGAATCCCAAACTGAAGGACCTTCCTTAAGGACGAGCAACACTTTTTGCTCACACACCAGAAAAATGGGCTATTTCAGAAGTGTGTCTGCCTTTCCATGAGTTAGTCAGGGAAACTACAGTTGCCAGAAGTTATCCCAGATGGAGGGATAAGTGGAATTCCCTTGGATCAGCATGGCAGAGGCTGGGCACTGCAGATGCCTCCCCCAGCCCTGGCGTAAGAGGAGCAGTTTGGCACCAGATGAAACTCTGCCTTCTGCATGAAAAGCGATCAATTTGAAATATAAACCAGGAGAAAATGTTTCCATAGGATCACAGAATGGTTTAGGTTGGAAAAGTCCTCCAAGACCATGAAGTGCAACCAGCACAGCCAAGGCCACCTCTGACCCATGCCCCCCAAGGGGCTCTGCTCCCAGGGAACAAGGGACAGGAGGAGAGGAAACGGCCTCAAGCTGTGCCAGGGGAGGGGCAGGTTGGATATTGGGGAAGTTCCTTCATGGAAAGGCCTCTCCAGCCCTGGCACAGCTGCCCAGGGAGGTTTGGAGTCCCCATCACCGGAGGGATTTAAAAGCCCTGTGGATGTGGCACTTGGGGACAGGGGTCAGTGGTGGCCTCGGCAGGGCTCTCATCATCCACCCTGGGAAGCAGCTGGATTGAAATAACTCTGTGCTGTGACTTCATTTCCATTAGAAAACTAATTTATGATCAGCAAATAGCCAGGATAATCACTGCAGTAAACAACAGCAGGGAATATTTACCAGAGCAGGGATACTTTCCAAGGCATTGGAGCTGCCCACTGCTGTTGTCTCACTGTGCAGGTGGTTTCTATATCAAACACCATAAAGATCCACATATAAATCTGCTTTGGTGATGCAGGATCCGTTCTTCGGAATTATAAATCCGTTGTGTGTGGGGCCTGTGCTGTTTTCCTCGCTCCCGTCCCCTCGTTTGGCTGCACTTGTAGTTCCCAGGATGCAGCTCCCACTGGTCCCTGCTGGAGCTACGCTGGGTCGTACAGCCTTGGTAATTCATTGCTGCTGCATCCACAGTGACAGCTCCTTAAACTGATGCATGGAAGCTCTAAAATGAGCCATAAAATCCTGAGCATCCCCAGTGATGGGCTCAGCAGGGCCACCGCTGCCTGCACTGCGGGCAGGCACGTACAGACAAGTGACCCCACTTCACTCGTGGATGTTCTCCATCCTGGGAGAACATTTTGGCAAAACCAACCCAGCCCACAGACATCTCAGAGCTGATTTAAGCAGCTCCAGAGCCTGTATATCCCAGGCTCCAGAGGGATGGAGCAAGACATCGAGGGGAAGCTCTCCCAACATTTCCCCTTGGGAAGGGGAGGTCAGGGGGAGAAATCCTCCTCCCAGGGTCTTGCCAGAAGCCCAAGAAGCAATATCCCTGGGATACCACCACAACCACAGCCTGTTGCTCCAGCCCTGGATGAGAAAAGCATTTTACAACAATTACAACATTAGAATTGAAGCTTCACGAGTGAGGAGAGAAACCCCTCCCTTCCTGCTGTCGAGCAGATTTTGGAGAGCGTGATGAGGAGCCAAGTCAAAATATTAGGAGTTTTGCATTATGTGACCTACTCACGCTGACAGACTGGTGAGATGGATGTGTTAAACGCTGTGTCTGCTTTTGCAGATTAATGTGGATAATGGGAAGGTTTCCCTGAGGAGATGAGGCAGTGGGGACAGAGGTGCTCGAATCCACCGATCTCCTGCAGCCCCACGCAGATGGTGAAGGGTCCCACGCGGTGGAACAGGGAGCAAGGCTTAGATTTTAGGGCTTTTCAGATTCCAGTGGCCGTTTGGGGGACAGCTGGTGGCTGCAGCGTTGGGCACGAAGGGTGCCCTGTGTCAGACTGGGAGTGGTGGGGTTGTGGTGACCTCCAGCAGCTCTGGGATTGCACACGTGGAATGGGGAGAATGAGCGAGGTAGAGGAGATCTCCAGCACCACCTCCAGCCTCTGAGGTGTCCTAGACCCAGCTGGATGCAGCAACATGGCCCAGACCAGTAGCTCACCCTGCCTGGGACAGGAGGTCCCCTCCAACCTGAATTATCCTCTTGTCCCATCAAAGGGCTGGGGACTCCTGAGTTTTACCGAACTCCTCATGCACCTCTTCCCATCAGGCTGCCTTTCCCTCACCCCCTTGCCCTCGAGGTCCTTTCGCACTGCGGATCACCCCTGGTGGAGAACCTCCATACAAGCAAAGCCCTTTTTGGGAGGGAAGGAGAAGCCGGGAAGAGCAAAGCCCAGCACTGTTTTTTCTGCCCGTTTCAGCCACAGAGACTCTTTGTGTTACAGAGAATATTCATGTTTTTATTAATGCCTCAAATACTTCACTGGCCAGGGCCCACGAAGCAAACAATAACATTTGAATTTCTGGCCGTTTCCCCTAAAACTTTCCAGTTTCTTTAGATAACTAAATATTGTTTCCTCTGCACTTGCTCGGAGAGCAAAGTACACACTGAGAGCCCTTCCATTGCAAAGTCAGAGGAAACTCGAGAGAGTTAAGGAAAACCCCCTCCGGAGATCCTTCCTGCAGATAAAACAACTTGTGGAGCTGGGTGGATATTTGAGGAGACAGCCAGTCCTGCTCTTTGCCAGGGAAAGCCTCGTCCGCCCTCCTCTCTGACGCCCAAGTGCCCCAAGGCCCTGCCCCATTAAATGTGTGTCCTGAGGCTCCAGGCTGCTTATCACAGCAGGGGGGTCATTAAGGCCTAATGATGCTCCAAATATCTCCTGCACGGAGCAAGGACAACCCTCCGGAGCAGGCAGGTACTCCCGGCAGTGTTGCCTTTGGAAATACAGTTCTTACGTGGCTCGTTGCATCAATCATCTCCCCGTAGCACAGCGCTGACATCTCTCCCTCCCCAGATCCCTCCCAGTGGGTAAAACATGGGCTGGGTTACAGACTAATGGCGATTAAAACGTCTCTCTTTTAATTTATGCTGCTCCCATAATGGAAAGAGCAGGAGTTGCAGGGGCACTGGAGCCCCCCGGTACCCAGCAGTGAGGAAAAGGGCAAAACAGAGTGCCCCGTGCTTGGCTGCGCTCTGAAGAAAAAGAAAATGGGAATAAACTTCAAGGTTAACCCCCCAAAAAATACATCTGGGGAGGTAGAGGATGAAAACTTTTGCCTTCTCCCTTTTCTTTCCAAAATGGACAGGGTGTTTATCGAGACTTAGAGAGGATCTGCTCAGATAGGGATTAACGAAGGTGCCAGTGAGAAGGAAATAATCACTGCTAATTACAGAGACCTGTGATTGACTCGGTCTCTGACTGAGACAGGTTCTCTCTTGCTACCCGGACAAAAGCAGAGGATTACAAAAGCATCATTTTGCTCATCAGAAATCTCTTTTATCCAAATAAAACCGAAGGATGAGAAAAGAGACACAAACGTAGCCGGAAATCCAGCAGAGAGCGGGGGAATTCCCGTGGTCTGATGGACTTAACACCCTTTAATTCACCCTCCAGTGCTAAAACCACCAAGTGGGCTGTTGAGACCTGCAAAGCTGGTGGCAAAGGGCTGTGGACAAGGGGCTCTTCCCTGGTGTCCTTCAAGGGACATGGGATTGCTCCTTTCTTATCATGTAGCTTCAAGATTTTGCTACTTTGACGTGTTTTAATGCAGAGATCACAGTCTGGGCTCTGAGCAACGTGGTCTAGTGGAAGACGTTCCTGCTCATCCCCGGGGTGTTGGACCAGATGAGCTTTGGAGGTCCCTTCCAAGCCAAACCATCCCATTTTCCCATGATTTATGATGTCTGCACACAGACCTGTGTGCCCACAGCTCTCCAAGCACTTAGAGATGGGCTCTGGTTTAGTCACAGGCAGAAACAGCAGCACAAGAAACAGCCCCTTGGCAGGAGGCACCTGGTCAAACGAGGGGCTTGGGGTGCCCTGGGACCCTAAAAACCGGCAGCAAACTCGAGTCATGGCCTTCTCCTGCTTCCTCACCCGGAGCTGCACTTTGCTGACTCAAGGCGAAAGGGAAACGTTTCAAAACTCGCTGTATTTTTCTGATAACATCAAAAAAATTGCACCCAAGCAGATTAATACCCATTTCACCGGGACTGAGTCCAAAAGCTGAGCAGAACGAGCAATTACCCCGATCCCAATTAGCCCCTGGCCCAGGGGGTTTCTGCTTTCCCTACATTTATGGCTGGGATAAGAGCACAATCCCCTCATTCCTGGGCCATCCCTGAGCCTTAGCTCTAAATCTCTGGGAAGGGAGTTTTCTGAGCTGTCACTGTTCATCACCTCGCTGGGAGAGATGGCTTTAAGTTGGATTTGGTTGGTATTTTAACGAGTTCTCAGAGAAGGAAAAACAGAGGAAAACCAGAAAAAAAAAATGAGGGTGATGTAATCAGGTCCTATGTCTGTTTGTATTATCTCTAATATCAGCACAGCAACTTGTTCAGCTATGACATTTTTATATAGATATATATATTTATACGTCTGTGTATTTGCAGTGAATTTTTATAAATAAATTTTTATATACAAAATTCACTGCACATACACAAATACATATAAATACCTTTATATATGTATACATTTATAAATATAAATACACGCACACACATAAATATAGAGGTGGAGGTAACACTGCCCTTGGCCACAGAGTTAAATATTTACCTATCAGAAATGGAAATAAGAACAGTGGAAAAGCCAGATTTTTGTGGTAAAAGTCTCCAGACAGAGTTGATTTTACTTGTTGCCAATTGATATATTTTTCTCACACGGCTTCAGGTGCTGGGGAAAAGGGGGATATGGGCAATTAAAGGTTTGGCTGTGGGGTTATGATGCCTGAGTCCCACAGGTTGCTGCGGGGTGGCTCATGAGCATCCCTGCCCTGCTCATGGAATTTGGGTCAGAAAGGGAACAAAAGGTCATAAATCTGTATATTCCTGGTGCTGGAACCATCGGAGCCCACTTGGGGACGTGGTGGGTGACAGCCACAGTGGAAGGGGGTGATCTCAGGTGCTTCTTCCCCAGCACTGGGGCCACTTTTGACAGCAGGAGGGAAGGCTGGAGTTCGAGATCCCAGTCCTGTAGCTGGCAGCTGGCCGATAACCCAGCACAGACATTTCTGTTTGCGTGTCCTAAATCCGCTCCTAATTACCAGCTCAAGGACCGGGAACAACCATCGATGTGTCTTTCCAATATGTCCCCTCTTATGATATTTTCCTCTGGGCGCTTTGAAGGACAGATCCCAGTTTCCAGCGTTCTTGCAGCTGGAAAGGGAACACGAAGGTCTGGCAGTGCCCATGGAAAGGGTGAGTTGACACAGAGGCATCTCCTCTGCTGCTGTTGGCAGGAGCCACACTGGGAGGGAAAAGCTTTGCTGGACCTCTCCTCCAACCACAGCTTCTGCAGGAATGGTTGTGTCAGTCGGAGACGGGTCTTTAATTCTTTCTTCTATATTGGAACAGGTTGCCCAGAGAACCTGCCCCTGGATCCCTGGAAGTGTCCAAGGCCCCGTGGAACGAGGCTTGGAGCAACCTGGGATAGTGGAAGGTGTCCCTGCTGGGACTGGATGGTATTTAAGGTCCCTTCCAACCCAAACCATTTTGGGATTCTAGAGTAATAAAGCAAAATTAATACATCCTCCAATTAATTTTCCTTTATGATCACAGAGCTCGTGCAGCAGGTAGATGACCCCTGAGACCTGTCTCTAAGGGCACATACGGTAGGCATTATTCCCTGGTGTTGATCAGGGACAGCCTGCCAAGGTCACCTTTAAAACAGCCCCTTTTTCCTCATTTCCCCAGGGGATGATCAGCTGCAGTCGATAGGAAAGCTTTGATTGATTTAAATGGGATTTTGACCAAGCCCTAAAGCACTTCCCAGATTTACCGCCCTCCTGAACAGCGGGTGACAAAGAAAAAACCCCAATATCTCTGACCAGAAGGAAACACCAACACCAAGAGGAGCCTCCAGCAGCACCGTTGGACACGTCGTTGGCTCCCAGTGGCACATGAGATGTCCCTTGTGGGAAAACCACAGTGATTTCAGCCCTCCCCTGTTCCCTGTGGCCATGGGAAGTGCCGAAAGTAGTCGGATTTTTTAATAGGAAAGCTTTCATGGCAAATATTTAATTTTAAAAATGTCCCTTTTTTTGTTGCAAGCCTGAAACTACAAAATTTCCAAGTGCGTTCTCCGGGGAAATGATTTTCTGATGACTGGCCTCTAATATCGTGTGATAATATAAAATAATAGACTAAGTATCAAATCCCAGTCTTCAAATTACGTGTAATAATTTTGCCCAAATGAATGTTTTCTGAGAATTTTAGTTGGTGGGGAATTTCCCCTGCAAAAGGGGGAGAATCTTCATGTTTTTCCTCAATTTTCTTGATAAGACTGAGAAGGTGTTTAGTTCAACACTGTGGTTTAGAGATTTATCTACAAGTGCAATATCACATGATAATATAAAATAACAGGCAATTTATCAAATCCCAGTCTTCAGATGAGTTTATATTTCACTGCTTGAAGAGCTGGAAAATTCAGAGAAATATGTAGAGAGGTGAGAACGTGGATGAGGATGAGGAACATGCCATGGGACGGAGAGAGGGAATGTCCTGGGTGCTGCTCTGCTGGGCTGAGAGGAGTAAGGGGTAGGCAAAGGGAGGGAAAAGGCAGGAAAAAAAGGATATAAAATAAGGAAGTGAAGGAAAAGCCAAATACAGGATTCGCTGAGTGATAAGATTGAACCTCTGGGAAAGCTCCTGCCTATTTATGGCTATTCCGTTGTGTGACTTTCCACCACTTTAACCCAAGGGAATGTTCCATCCCCAGTATCTCTCCTGCTCCATCAACATATTTCATAGGAATCCGGTGCTTCTGGTGGAGGCTTTGGGGATAAAAGGCTCCAGCTCCCCACAGGATGATTTGAAGAGCCCCTGCCTGGCTGCTGCTCCCTGGGCTGCCCTCATCCTGCTCCTCTCCTGCCTGGAGCCATGGCACCAATCCATGGCGTTAAACGGGTTAAAATCCAGCCTGTTCCTGAGGAAGAAAACTGGAAATGAGTCGTATTTCTCCACTGTGTCCCAAAGAAGTGCTGGGCTGGCTCCATGTCCAGCATCCAACGTGTTGGAGCTCCTCAGGTTGCGAAGAGCCAGGCTGGCTTTAGGGTGGGGACACTTGCGGTGTTTAGACTTGTTGTCTAAAACCTGAGGCTGAATTGTTCAATGTTTCGTGCTGGATTTGTCTTTTAGGCAAATCTGAGGGGAGAAATATCCCTTTCCCAGTGTGATTCAGAGCACAAGGAGCATCCTTAATGGACAAATCCATGGAGACAAGGTAAGCCAGGGCAGCAGAGTGCTGTGGGAGGTGCTGACAAGTGTTTGCAGCTGTTTCTTTTTAAGAAAGAAGGAAATTGGTGTTTAAAAATCAAGTCCTCCTGGCCGCGGTCAGGCTGTTCACGTCTGTGCACGTTTGCTCAGATCCATGCAGCTCATTTGGATCTCCTGGAGTTTGCAGAGCTTTTGGGGGCAGCTTGGAGGGGGCTGGAAGCTGGGGGAGGGTTGTCCTGTTCCTCAGAGAGGTTTTTTTCCTGCTCTGATCTGCCACCAGTTGATGCTCTGAGCACAAAGTGAAGAGTTGGCAGCACTTGGCTCCAAACTGGCCCTTCCCTTGGGTCTCATCCAGGGAGAGACAGACAAGCTCTGCAATCACATCCCGAAGTTTGACCTCTCTTACAGTGAACTCTTGAATCTTGATTATGTAAAAAATTCAGTGGAAAAACAATTTAAACTGTTCCTGAAAGAGCTGCTTCATTAATATGGTAAGAAGTCAAGCTAAGGGAATGAGCATTAGCCTTGCGCTGATAAAACTGAAATTTCCTATAAAATAAACCCCAAAGCCAGCCTAATGCACTTGATAATATATAGCTTAGTGGTGCTGATGAGAGCAAGGGAAAAAGGCTGCATTGATTTCAGTTCCTCTTTAATTATCCACTACAAAACATAAATCCCATGTTCCTCTCTCAGCTCCTCTTCCCTCCTAGTTTTAGTGCTGACCTGACAACTGATTTAATTATTTTAGTTCATATTATTTTTTTTTTGAGAGGGTGGTTCTGTGTTTTTTTGAGGGGTTTTGTGCTAAATACTCCTGCCCAATGTCAGGTTGGGACAGCTGAGGTTCTCCTGTTGGTGTGGGTGCTGGCAACTTGTGGGTTAATATCCCATTCCAAACTAGGATGTTAATCAACAGGGTTCTGTCAAATCCTGAATTATTTAGGCTTTGTCTTGCATGGAAAATACCATTAAACTGGTTGGGAAACACTTTGAGTCACCAAGGTCTGGGTGGTCTGCTCTTGGCTCCAGCTGAAGCTGGTGAGATCCAAACTTGGGACACCCTTGGGGGTCATTGTTTTAATGGATCCAGCGCACCCAAAGCATATAAACTGAAAGGAAGGAGCTTTTGGGACCTGGTAGATGAGGTTTGGTGTCCTTGTGGCGCTTGGTGGTGGTGGAGGGCAGTGCTGGGGTGGCACTTTGGGGTCAGGGGAAACACCTGGAGCCAGGAATGGTCGGTACCGGTGTGAACCCCAGTGACAACTGAGTGCTGACCACAACCAACCTCCACGAAGCCCAGCCAGGTCTTCCCAGCAGTGCCTTTCTCCGCAGGGAGGCAAAGCCTGCTGTTCCCATTTACTGGAATTCTCCCTGGTTTCCCAGGGGGGTGTTTTGAGTGTCTCCTTGCAGCTGATTTTGCAGAAGATAAAGCAAATGAGGTGCTACACTCAGTGAGAAAAGAGAGATTTGATTCCATGTGCCCGTCCTGGCTGAGGCTCAGTGTTATGTTACATCCCAGACCGTCGAGGTGGAGCGGAATCCTCCGGGAAAAGCAAAGCATGGAGCAGCCTGGGATTGAAGTGGGGGGATGCCAAAACTGATGTGACATCAGGCCCCAAAAGCTCAGACAAATTGATTTTGAGTCCAACCACTTCACAGCACTGAGCTGCTTCTCCACCCCCCAGGTGACTCTGGGTTTCCAAACCGACTTTCCTAAGCTGAAGCCAGTGGGATTCCCACAGCTCCAGGCTGCTCCAGAGCATCCCACAGCTCTGCCTGAACCCTGAGCCCTGAAGGGATGAATTTGCACTCAAATTCTCACGCAAGCCCAACCCAAACCCCATTTCCATGGCCCACAGAGGCCACTGGAATATTTGCCAGTAAGGAGCTGTATTTCTCTGTACCACATTTCAGGGCCCCTCTGCTCCATGTTTCACATACTTCCTTAATTTTTCCCACTTGTTCTAGGACCATCCCTGGGTGTGTTTGCTTTTAGCTCTGCCTCTGATCATTCCTATTGCTAATTACTGACTTCTGTATGCTAATTACCGACCCCTGTATGCTAATTATCATCCTGTCACATCAATGTATATTTTTATAGGGATCCATAAGGATGTTTCACACATTCTGTGCAAGGGTATTCCCAGGAAGCAGATGTAGGGCATGAAGTGTGTAGGATGCCAGCCTAAACTCCGTGTGGGAACAAGTCAGGGATGATTTATATCCCCCTGGATTCCTAAATGACCTTGCTGATCCCACCATTAGTTTTACAGCGTTCAGTGGTGGGAGACAATACGTTTTGATAAGATGGGATGTGCTGCTCTAAACACTGGTTACAAAAACAACTACAAGAAAGCCGGACGGTTTTCCAATTAATAAATGTATTCCTGGTGCTGGGAGTGCAGCAGGCAAAACGCTGCCGTGGCAGAAAGCAGATGTTGGCTGCTCAGGACAAATGTTGTGCAGTTTCTAATCCACTGCAGTATTAATTTCCATAAGTATTTTGTGGATCCAAGCTCGCACGCCCTCGGGGATGAATCCAAGCTTCTTTCCCAGAGTTTATCTTGGCTGCATGAATGTTTCTGAGCTGTGTGGGTTGAATTTCTACCAGGGGAGCCGTGGTGGTGGTGTGGGGTATTTATGGGGTGCAGCTGGACCCTCCCTCCCGCAGGACCCTCGTGACTCTCCCACTGTCGGATTTTTAAGGTCAGTTCAGAAGCAAAGCAGGAGAGGAGTCAAGAGACATTTTGAGGATGTTCTTTTTTTTTTCTTTCTGTTGTGAAAACTTTAAAATTTAACCTTTGGTTTGTGCATGGCCCTCTCAGGATTGGGACAATAATGACATCATAGAATTATAGAATACCTTGAGGGACTCACAAGGATCATCAAGTCCCACTCTTGGCCCTACACAGGACGTCCCCAAAATCCCACCATGTGCTTGAGAGCGTTATCCAAACTCTTCTGGAACTCTGGATATTCCTTAGGAAGGTCAGTGGGAGATGCAGAGCTGCCCAGGTGCAGCTGGCACCAACCTGGCCTCCCAATCCCCTCAGCTTGTCACTCCTCACTCCCAATGAGGATGTTCTTCCCCGTTATCTGCAACCCCTGATATTTAAAGCAGTGTTTTCTCTGCCTCCTCCTCACTAACTCTCCCAATCTCATTTGAAATTTCATCCCTAAGAGTATCTTTTCTCTGCTTCCTCCATGTGTTACCACATTTTTTTCTCGGTATTTTTTCAGTTTGACACTGCCTCCTATTTACATATGTGTTTTGAGTAGACGTGAAGCAAAACTTATGTCCAAGCCAAAACTATTCTATAGAATGCAATACATAGATGCTGGTGCGTCCCAGTGTGGAGACTTGCCCAGGAAGAAGCTTTGAAAAACAAAACCAAACCAAAAAAAGAAGAATATGCATCTTCAAAGTCTTGTATCCATGAGCTGGTTGTTTTGGCAGGGCTGGCTAAAATAGCTGAGAGAAAAGAAATTGATTCTGTCTATTCAATTTTTTTAAAAAAAATTAAAATAGATTTTTAAAATTTATGATAGTGAAAGGTATTAAATTTAATATTTAAATATTCTTGGAAAAAACAGTGAAATTCAAAAACAAGCAGATCATGACCACTATGATAGAATAACGTCTAGAAGTTCATGAAAAGGGGGATATGAGGAAGACGTTATGCAACAGCATCTTCCTCTCGGTGTCGCAATCGTGTCCCCACCCAGGGCTGGGGGAAGTGGGCGCCCAGCCAGCCCTGAGGGCTGAGCTCCCTGCCTTCTTTGTCAGCAAATAAAAGGAGTTCTCTTGGTTTTGACCTTAACTCACTCTTTAATTTTATTTTATTTTTTTTTTTTAATAGGAAGTCGTTACAATCGTCCAAGCGGCGGGTCAGCGAAACATCCCCCAGCTGGAGCTGCGTGACAGAATTATGAATTGCAGATGTTGCCTGTGCGAGCTCTTGGGTTTCTGAGCGGGGCCAGGAGTCCCTGGGGTGGGTTGTGGAGCTGCTTTGGTGAGTCTGCAGGGAGAAGGGTTTATTTTCCACTCCAAATGAACTTTAGCCGTTTGGGTTTTACTCTGTGCAGGGAGACAAGTGACATAAAGCAGGCAAAGATGAAGCAGAAGGCCCAGACCCTCGAGGAGGGCAACTGCTTTGCTGCTCCCGCTCTTCTCAGGAGGAATTTCTCCCTGGAAAGGGTGGTGAGGCCTTGGCAGGGGCTGCCCAGGGAGGTTTGGAGTGCCCAGCCCTGGAGGTGCCCAAGGAAGGCCTGGCCGTGGCACTCAGTGCTCTGGGCTGGGGACGAGGTGGCCATCGGGCACGGGGGGGATTGATGGTCCTTTCCAACCCAAATGATCCTGAGATTCTTCATGGACATGCGGGAAGTTCTAAGGCAACGTGGCTTCAAGGCTTGGACGCCTCCCCGGCACTGGTGGCACCTCAGGACTTTGTGTCAGCAGATGCCGTTGCCCATAAAGGACTGGAGAAAAGAGGCTGAAAATTGTTTAATTTATTGTGATTGTTATGGTTGAAAACATGACAGGTATTAGGGAGAAAAGGACAGTGTAAAATATTGACTTTGGGGTCAAATAATATTGGGGTAAATTGAAAGCACTCACTCCTTAAATCAGCTCCATGAAACTGCTGGAGGTTCAGCCTTTGAGCCAAGCTTAGGTAAGCAGAGCTCTGTGGCTTTTTCCACTCCACATTTATGCTCTGCAGAGCAGGGGTGCTGTTATCCCCACGGCCTTGTCCCTAATTCAGTACGGGGGATTAGACCTTATTGTCACCTGTATTTCACTCAGTTTTCAGAAGGAAATCTATATATTTGGGCTTGGCATTATTATTATTATTATCATGCCCAAATGCTACTTCCTTTGCCTTCTGGAGATCTGTTGTTGAGAAAAGATTCAAACACCTCCATGGGCGTATTTCCCTGGATGCCTTCTCTTCTTCCTTTTGATGACTCCCCTCAATTTTTATGGTGGCTCCTGATCCCTGTTTTAGCTGACGTCATTTGTAAAACGTGGGAATTCATTAGTCATTTTTGGCAGATCATTGGAGGTGGTGTTCATGACACACCCAGGCTTTGCTTGGCCTCAAGAGAAGCTCAGGAGGGGATGAAGAGCCCCAAGCTGTACTGGCTGATGGGACATCGTGGAGAGGACTTACCTGGACCTGTTCAGCCCCCAGGGGCACAGGGCTGGTGGGAACAGCTCTGGATATCTTGGCTGTCTCCCATACTTGGTCATCAGTGGGGTGCTTTGATCCCAGGGTCTATGAGGACGCTGGGACCATCCCGTGTCTCCTGGATGGGGACACAAGGCGTGTCCTGCCTGGAAGCCTCAACTTCGGTGGATCCAGGTGTGACAAGTGGGCACTGGGGTGTCCCAGGAAACTTTTTTTCCAGGGCTTCAGCACTGGATGTGCCTTTCCTTTCTCTCCAACCTCCCTCCCAAGACCTCCCATCCACTTCCCCCATTGCCAAAACAGCCAAGAGGAGTCCCAAAGTTTACATTTTTCAAGAGAACACTCAAATCAACAATTTCCTGTGCTCTTATTACCCAGAGACCTGGGCCAGGGAGTCAGGGAGATTTAGGGGTGGGAACAGGCTGCCCATTCCTGCCTGCGTGGGCTGGGATCAGGGATAATGAGGCCTTCACACCTTAACAAAGCTGGGGGGAAGGTGTTAAATCGCTCTTCCACAGCTGGGATGAAATGAGGGTGTGAGGGAACATTAAAGGCTCTGAATGGAAAACAATAACAAACAGAAAAGGGGAGAAAAAAACCACCTCGGTTCAAAAAAATACATAAAAGAAAAAGGGGAATTAAAAAGAAAAGGGGTGGGTGTGCAAGACCCATCTGGTCTGAGCTTAAAGGCTTCCCTGTCCTGCACGGCAGAGGCATCTCTGCACCTCTGGGAGTGTGGGGAGGAAGGAGCAGAGGGCAGGGTGAGTGTGGTGTTGGGAGATGATGCTGATGAGTGTCCTGAGCAATCCCCTTTCCAGCGGGGTTATTATGGGCGGTGCACTTGAGGGAGGCGTTTGTTTTACGAGCTGGTTTGGGAAACAACCTCCCCAGAGCCGGGCAGCTCAGAGGCATGGAAATGAGGAACACAGAGAACTGGGCAGGACACTGCCAAGACTCTTGAGTGTTAATTGTGTTCAGAGATGTGGGGCAGCCACAGCTTCTCTGGGCAACCTGGGCCAGTGCTCCCCACCCTCACAGCCAGGAATTCCTTCCCAATATCCCATCTCTCCCTGCCCTCTGACTGCAGGAAGCCATTCCCTGTGTCCTGTCCCTCCATCCCTTGTCCCCAGTCCCTCTGCAGCTCTCCTGGAGCCCCTTTAGGCCCTGCAAGGGGCTCTCAGGTCTCCCTGGAGCCTTCTGTTCTCCAGGTGAACCCCCCCAGCTCTCCCACCCTGGCTCCAGATCAGAGGGGCTCCAGCCCTTGGAGCATCTCCATGGCCTCCTCTGAGGATGTGCTGGGTGATCCCTGTGGGCAGCAGGGAAGGGGGGTTCCTGGGCTGCCAGTGCCCATGGAATATGCAGCTCATGAGACTGGATGAAGAGAGGGGAATGAGCAGGAACTGCCCCCCCTGCCTGGCCCCCACTCCTGGTGCTGGGCAGAGCCAGGGCAGCGCAGCTTGGGAACCGAGGAGGGAAGGTGCAGCAGCACCAGGGAGTGAGCCTGGAGAAAAGAAAAAAAAAAAAAACATTTAAAAGGAAATATTATAACACTAAAGGACCTGGCCAGAGAGAAGGGATTTTTTTGTTGTTGTTGTTTCCCTTTAAGTTCCCTCCAGTTGGCCCGGAGACCCCTGGCAGCAGCTGGAAACCGAGAAGGTTTGGAGACCGAGAGGCACATGAGCCGCAGACAGTTTGATTGCTCAAACATTTCTCAAAGATTAGCTTTGTCAAAGCAAGCACCGGGGAGGATAAATCACGTGGATCGAGCTCAGCTCCATCCAGGCTGCTCCAGGAAAGCACTGACTCCAAAGGGGCATGGGGATGGCAATGAGCTGGAGCTGCAACACCGCACGTGAGGGTGTCCCACGTAGAGGAGGAATTAAACACGGTCAGGCACTTGCCCCTTCCAAAAAAATCACTGGCTGCAAGGCGTGATAGAGATGAGCCAGATGTTCCTCTGGTTCAAAAGGACATTAAACCACTATTTTTACCCTAAAAAAAAAAAAAAGTGTAGCTTAGAGAAGCCATCCATTTTGTCAGGGCTGTTTGCAGAACCCAGGGTTTAAAGTTAAGAGAAAAAAAACCCTGAGTATGATGGTGATCCTGAGTACATCTGACTGGGCTTGTTTTCTTGTCTCGTTTATTTTTAAATCCTGAGCTTTGAGCAGGAAGAAGGTCCTTAGGTTGCTTTAGGAGAGTTGCTGCTTGCACCCAACCCCTGGCCCTGCACAGACACCCCAACAATCCCACCCTGTCCCTCAGAGCGTTGTCCAAACCCTCCTGGAGCTCTGGCAGCCTTGGGGCTGTGCCCGGGGGAGCCTGGTCAGTGCCCAACTACCCTCTGGGGGAAGAACCTTTTCCTAAAATCCAGCCTAACCTTCCCCTGCCTCAGTTTGCAACCTGCTCCTTAAGGGAAAAGCCATCACTGCTTTGGATGAGCATCAGCAGGAAACCATCCCTTGGCTGCAGAGGATGGCCAAGGATTAAACAACCCACATAATTCAGCTTTTCCAGCACGTTCCAACCCCTCTGTTGTTGTTTTTAATGCATTTCAGTCCAATTAAGCCCAGTATAAATATAGCACAGCTCTTCCTTTGCTCCTCCACACTCGGCCTGGGAGGTTTTTTACACGGCCACATGTAATAGTGATTTGTTTTGCCTCGGGTTTATTTATAGCTGCTGTTTGCAACTGTCTGTGTCTGAGTCCCAAACAGCCCTCACCATCAGAACCGGGAGTTGGCCTTAGGGAAGGGAAGAAAACACAGGGAAGTGTGGGTTTGGCCCAGTTGTTCCCTCACCCCTCAGTGTTAGATGGATCCTGATGGCTTTTGGCCTGGCCCTAATCCAGGACACCGTGTTACATATTTGCCACTTCATTTTCTGCCCTCACCTCACCAGAGGTGTCAATTTTTCTGATTTCTCTAATTTTCTTCTTTTTTATAACCTTCCTTATTTTTATTTTTTAAATACATTTTTTTCCCCTAATTTTTCTGATTGATAAATGTGTCCCTAAAGTTAGATCAGGGATGGAGCAACCTGGGGTTTTGGGGCAAATGACTTTTAAAAGACCTTTACACATCTTCCATGCATGTATTTATTTCAAACCAGTTTCAATATAAATATCAGTTGGCACCTTGGAAGGAAAGATCAGTGATCCCGAGTGCAAGTGTCTGGAGAGAGAAGAAATTATTTTTCACTAAGAAATTGCTATTATTTTGGTTTTGATGTGAAAGAAGAGACTTGATTTGCCCGAATTCTGGGTCTTTGAGGATCTTGTGGTGAGTGTGTTGTTCACAGAGGTGTTTGAGACAACCTGTGCGAGAATTTATTGCTGTTTCATTGATCTGGTGAATAAAAAGCCACCAATTATTTGCTTTCATCCTACAGCAATGCCAGTTGCGGCCGGGTGTGGTGGGAAGAGGAAGAGGAAAGAGCTCTTCCTGCCCCATGCAGAGGTTTGATGCCGTGTCCCGTGGGACATCCAAGGAGCTGCTCCTTTTCTCTCACCCAAAACCATCCCCTGAGCTGCTCCACGTCCTTGGTGGATCCACCAGCATTTTCTCCCTGTTGTGATGAACCTATGGAGTAATCCCCAAAAAAACCCCAGCCCAGACACCTCCTGGAACACAACTTTCTGGGTGATTGTTTAAATAGCTGGGTTGTATCACCACATGTCGCAGCCTGGCTAGAGAGAACGGCACAAAATGAAGCTAAATAGGTTAAAGACCCAGCTTTTCCTGGGGTGGGATGCTGGGAGAAGATGTGTTGGCTCACATGTGTGAAAGGACAGGATTTGGGGAGGAAAATATTAATTAAACGTGGTGGGATTGTGGGGGGGGCCGGGCAGGGCCAAGAATTGGACTGGATGATCCTTACAGGCCCTTTCCAACTCAGGATATTCTGTGATCCCATGATTCAAAGAGCACCTGAATAGCAAGAAGACAATAGTTTTCTTCTGCCCTGAAGACTTTTCACATCCAAAAGTGAGTAACTATTCCAGTGTCTTAAAATGTGGGGAAACATTGGGATCATCACTTCGCAGCTCCTGCATCCCGGAACAGAGAGGCAGCTCCAGGGGAGCTGAGCCAAAAAATCCTGTCTGATGTTTAGATGCAACAACACAGCAAAGACCGGTGTCTTTACATGTGTTTGGGCAGAAACCTGACAGAAACCTGACTTAGAGGCAGTAGCTGTCATTTGAAATACAGAGTTTAGGCACCACGGATGACCTGAATAGGAAAAGCGAAGATCTGTATATGGGACAGGCGTTTTTTCAAGGACAGGCTGGGATTTGGAGCTCTGGCCCCTGGGAGAAGCTCCATTTAATTCAGCAGGGCTCCTCCTGGACCTTGCTCACACGTCATTCCCACGTTGGCTCTGCAGAGATCCTTTCATCCAATATGAAAAGAGAGCAAAGAGATCTATATTTGCGAAGGGCTGTACTGAAATGTAAGAATTTAGTGGTTTCGGAGCAGCTGCTGCAGAGACCTACATTCCTACATGGGCAAACAAGGAGAGCCTGGAACTGTGGGCTCTGGAGGGGGAATTTTAACATCCTTGTGGGACCCATCCTCACATCACCCCTGGAATCCAAGTGAGGCATCTCCTTGGGGAAACAGCAGCAAAGACCAGTCACAGCCACCCATCCCTGCGGCCTCGGTGGTGGGTGGAGGGAGAAGGACTGACTGTGACACAGATACTTGTTTAAATTCTCGGTAAAAGGGGCACAAGGGCCAAAGACACACCCAGACACACATGGATGTGTATGTGTATAATCACAGAATTCTTTAGGTTGGAAAACTCCTCTGAGACCATGGAGTCCAACCATCCCCCAGCACTGCCCAGGCCACCACTGATCCATGTCCCCAAGTGCCACATCCACATGGATTTTAAATCCCTCCAGGGCTGGGCACTCCAAACCTCCCTGGGCAGCCCCTGCCAAGGCCTCACCACCCTTTCCATGGGAAATTCCTCCTGCTGCCCCACCTGCCCCTCCCCTGGCACAGCCTGAGGCCGTTCCCTCTCCTCCTGTCCCTTGTTCCCTGGGAGCAGAGCCCGACCCCCCCCGGCTCCCCCCTCCTGTCAGGGACTTGCAGAGCCACAAGGTCCCCCCTGAGCCTCCTTTTCTCCAGGCTGAGCCCCCCCAGCTCCCTCAGCCCCTCCTGCAGCTCCAGCCCCTTCCCAGCTCCGTTCCCTTCCCTGGACACGCTCCAGCCCCTCAGTGTCTTGTCTGAGGTCCCAGAACTGCCCCAGCTCTGGAGGTGCCCCAGAAGTGCCAGCGCAGGGACCGGCACTGCCCTGGGGCTGTGGCACACCAGGGCTGGCACAGCCCAGGTGCCCTTGGCTTTCTTGCCCACCTGGGCACACCTGGGTTCATGTTCAGCCACGGTCAACCAGCACCTCCAGGTCCTTTCCAAGCTTTCCAGCCTCTCTGCCTCCAGCCTGGAACGTTCCATGGGGTGTTGAACTTCACACTATTGGCCTCATCCCATGGATCCAGCCTGTCCAGATCCCTCTGCAGGTCCTTCCTGCCCTCCAGCAGATCCACATCTCACCCAACTCAATGTCCACTGCAAACCAGCTAAGGATGACCTCGATCCCCTCATCCAGGTCCTTGATAAAGATATTAAAAAAGGGTTTAAGATCAACACCTATATGGGTGTTTCCGTATGGATACACCTTGTCTGGGAAGCACTGTCTTTAACGAGGTGGTTCATTCCTTCTGGGAACTAAATCTGAATTATTTTATTTGCTCAGCCTTATCTGTTCCTCTTAACAAACCACAGAAGACCCGTCTTGTGGCATTAACAGGCAAATAACGAAAGGTGCTTTAATAATGACCCAGCCGAATGTGAGGCAAGAGAAACAGGGATGCAGCAGGGGAATTATTATTTGTGTATGGAAGATTCTGAGTGGTCTCCTGTTGGAAAATATTTGGAGGTGTCCAAATGTGAGGAATTCATAACTGGGATTTGCCTCTTTGGCTGGCAGAACCTCTCCCAGATATTCCAGCGTTGCCGTGATTCACACAGGAGGAGATGATGGATTTGAGGCCACGCTGCGCATTTCTCTTGATCCTTTTTATGTATCGTTTGCCCAAACCGTTATTCCATATTCTTTGTTTCGGCTGTGATGAGAAAAAAATCAGTGATTGAATCATTTCCCCTTATCTTCAAGTTATCACATCAAGTGCTTGCCCAACTGTCTCAGAAATGACTTACTGCATCCAGTTATTGTGCTGAGGGAGGCTGTGGGTGGCTATTTCGGTGCATACAGGGCTTTTTTTTCCCCCTATAATTCTCCTTTTCAAACATTTTACAAGCTCTCCAGAGCGGGGAGGTTCCCAGCCTCCCACTGGCTTTGCTAACAGCACAGCCAGAGCCAGAGGGTTTCTATTTGCAGGGACTCCGATAATCCTCAGTTTGAAGGAGTTCACGGTTGCCTCATTTTGCAGAAGATGAGAAAAACTGGTGGAGAAAAGGAGGATAATGTAAAAGGTGGGAAGAGCTGGCTCGTGTTGTACAGGCAGGCAAAGGTGTTTCATAGCTGGCAGAAAATCACTGCCTGACCCTTGTCTTCGACCCCAGGGAGGAGGGAAACGTCACGTGTGGCATCAGGGAGGGAAAATTCTGCTTTTATGTTTCTGGTCTTCCTTTCCAGGGTATTTCTGAAGTGTTGGAGCCTTTTCCCTGCAAGGCAACTCGTGGCATCACCCGGTGAACCCCATGACACCCCGCTGTGGGCATCATTTGTGACTGTGGTTAGGGAGAACACAGGGAAAATAAGGGATTGAGGTATCCCTCTGGAGCAGCTTGTTTGTTTTCTTACTTAGCTTATCTTTTAAGGGGTTTCCATGCCCTTTATTTTTTTCCCCTCCTTTCTCCAGAAGCTTATTTGCTCCAGTGCTCCTCCCAGCTAATTTGTCCCGTGTGTTTTCCACCCCGTGTACCAAACCCTTCCTAAGCTCTGCAATCACATCCCTCACCTTTTTTAATCCTCCCCGTGCACCTTTGCAAATAACTCATGTGTGCAGCCTCTCTCCTGCTGGCTTGGAGCTTTCCCACAGTGATCCCGTTCCCGTCCCTGCTCCGCTGGAAAAGCCCATCATTATTCCTGCCTTCCTTGCTGGGCATTAAGCTAATAGTTGAAATTATTTTTCCACAATAATGGCCTAATCCTTTCTCTTATCACTACAGCAGATTACTTTTCCCAAGCGTGGTTGGTACCTTGTCTTCTCCCTAATTATACAGAGACAAATTTCACTCCTGGATGCGCTCAGGCTTGGAATTACAGCCAGGCAAAGCCCCAAAGTAAAGCCCTGACTTGGAGAGCGCCTTCCTACTATCCCGCCTGGCTAAGCCAAGGCAAACACAGAGCATATTGTGTGTCAACTCCAAATAGACTCATCTCTCCAGCTGGGATTTACTGACACTTCCCCATCGTTTGCTAATAGGGATGGGGCTGTATCAGCTGGAGCAAGTCGGTGTCAGTGCCTTCCCCCAACCAACCTGCTTGGCCAGGAATGTTTCTGAGGCGGGATGAGCAGAATAACTTCCCAAATAATTGCAGCAGAGCACGAGAGCTGACATATTTCTGCCTGGCAGTTGCACAGTTGGATTGGGATCTTGCAGAGTCTTCACAGCTTAATTACAAGCTGATGATGGTGTTTGTTACAGCAACTCAGAGCACAGTTGTCCTTACACTTCTTTCTTTAATTTATCTTAATAGCTCTTACTTGCATTAGCAGCTAAATGGTCCATTACCCTCCCTCCTCAGCCCCGAGGGACGGGACCAGCAGCCCCGGGATAAACTTTGTGCCAGAGCAGCCCCAGGAGCTCGAAGCACTTTAGGAAAGCAAACCCACCACTTGTATTTCACTGGGTTAATATCACACCACATAAAAGCAGAAACACTGAACATTTACTCCGTGGGGCCTTAAGGAACTACTTTAAAGCCTCGTTCACCTGAAAGCCCAGACCGGTCCCTCCAGACTTGTTCTATTTTACCGAGCCTATAACAGGAATTCCATTTAATTTTTAAATGCCTGCCTTGGTACGAGACCAGAAACTATTCCAAGGTCTCTGGTAAATATTTACCAGTGTCCTCCTGTGTAAAGGCTAAGCATCTGAAAGGCTCTGCAGGCCAAATTCACTCTCAGTTTATCCCTGTGTACACAGAGTGGTCCCGGCTCAGGCAGCTGCCGCGGTACAAGAGCCAGGCACCAATCCCGGCTGCCTCAGAAAGTTCTCCGCTTGTATTTGTGCTCCCTGCTCCCTGTAGGATCTGGTTTGGATCAGAGGAATGATTTCACACCGTGGAAGAGCTCATCGAGTGGGAGGAGCATCCCTGGGTCTGGGTTTCACTCGGTGCGGGGAGCGAACCTGGAGCATCGTCCACCGCGCGTGGGAAAATCCCCTCACCAATTAAAATCCCGGTTAGCCCTGTCCTGATTTTTAATGAGCGCTCAAGATGCAATAAATCCCTTTATCTTCTCTTTTTATTCCACTTAAAATGACCCTGTGGGTGGTGGATCAAGCACCAACACTCACGGTGGAACCACAACCAGCGACGCCTGCGCCGATGTGGAGAAATTAATATCCTAATCTCATAAAGATTGTTAAATATTAACTTAAGCTGCTGAGACTGGATTATAGACTCAGCAACCAATCACCATTTTTATTTAACTAACTGTTAAAATAGGAGAAATACGTCTAGTGTGGGGAGGATCAATGTTCCATTACTAAGAGGCCTGACTGCCACCAGGGTGTTTTTTGGCTCCTGACACCACGTTAAGTTATTTAACAATATCCCAATTTATTTACCTGTCCAGCAGCCAGAGAAATTCTTAAAATTAAGCAGAGAAAGAGGTAAATAAAAATAGGCATTTATCAGCCTCCCAGCAGGGAAGGACACACCATAGAAATGCGAAATATGGAATGATGTGGTGAGTTGCAATACGGAGCATCATTTCATTCCAAGTCCATTTGTGAATTCCACAGGGTGTAAATGTGCAATTATCCCAGTGCCAACCCGTCTGTGACGGGCACAGAAAGAGCACCACAGCCCAGTCTGACTTCTTCACATCTTGTCTCTCACAGGCTGGTTCGAGCTGGAAGGGACCCTGAAGATCATCTCATCCCACCCCTTCCACAGGCAGGGACACCTTCCACTAGCCCAGGTTGCTCCAAGTCCCATCCAACCTGGCCTTGGACACTTCTAGGGATCTAGGGCCAGCCACAGCTTCTCTGGGCAACCTGTGCCAGGGCCTCCCCACCCTCCCAGCCAGGAATTCCTTCCCAAGATCCCATCTCTCCCTGCCCTCTGGCAGTGGGAAGCCATTCCCTG
>VZRE01005461.1:204772-341652 GCA_013396775.1 Cephalopterus ornatus | reverse complement strand
TGTGTGTGTGTGTGCCTGTGTGTGTGTGTAAAGCCCGGCTTGGAGCCCTATTCCCACCCCGAGGCTTGGCGCCATGGCTCTTTCTGCCAAGTGGAAAGCTGTGGTTCCTGCAAATTTTCCCGGTGCCGGCAGCCAGTGCTTCTGAGCGAGACCCCAAATGTCACTGGACGTGAAATGCAGTCGGGAGAACCGGTAAATGAGTAAGCCGCATTCTACAAGCCCGAGTTACTCAGCCGGGCTAGGACAGTAAAACATAAAGATGAAAGACGACTGATAAAAAGGAAACTCGGAGAATAAATGATTCAGAGTAAGGGCCGTGAGTGAGATTATCTCCGGAGACATCTCTAATTAAAGGGCGTTGGATAACTAGAGGGTTACATTTTCCTGGGTCAGTGGTCTTGAAAAAGCAATTGCAGTTGCAGTAAATGTCAATAAAGAATGATGGTGACCTACTGCTAACAAAAGCACGTTCAGTAATTAACATGTGCATGTTTGTTATTTTTTCTGCGTTTGTCAGTTTTCATTGTACATTTTCATCCTCTGTTTCCCCCTTTCACTACAGACAGATGATATACTGTGTTTTCCGTAGCTTTTAGAGAGGAGCAATTCCTGTGAAGTTGTCTCGCTCATGTCTTCTGAAATTGCAGCAGCTTCATCGAGCTACCTGCGTTTTCAAAGTCTGCTAAACTACAGAAAACTATGTTGTTGTCAAAGATTCAACTCTTTCTATGTAAGGACAAATATATCACCACTTCTCAAAAGCATTGTTCTCCCCGGCTTGCATTTTGCACAGTTGTCTGCAAGTAAAGTGAAAAGCATTTAGTTCCATAGCATTTTATCCCTACTTTTCATAGCTACATGGGCTGCACAATAGCTCCTCACTGAAGATTTTTACTCATAAACTTCACTTTCCATTTTCTAAGTAATGATCAAATAAGGTGCTGCTTACAAGTGCCATTTAGGTTCTTGTTCTGCAGGCATATGTGATGTTAAGCACGTGAAAATCCCACAGTGTGTAAGGAGACTCATCATGTGTTTAAATACTAGTAGAGCTGAATCTTCTTGTTGCCTCGGTTTTCCCTGAGACACAAAAATGATTTTGTATTGGCGGGAGAGATAAGAATACTATAACGAAGAGGATGGAGAGATAAAAATAAGCCATGTAGCATTTGTAATGCTTTAGTTAGCATGCTATGTGCCCATTATGCCACTGCATTCAAAGTGCACATATGCTGTTACTTACAGCACACTTCAGGAGATACAGCTCCAGATAGTTGAAGTTGTCCAGGTTGAAAACTCCACAAAGCACACTGTGTAACCAGTAGCATGTGTTTCTGAAAGGCACAATAGTTGCCATTTATCTTACTGGCTGATGTTTTAAAGTAAATGTTTTAAAATTAATGTTATTATTTGGCTGAAAGGAAAAGTAAAGTGCAAATATCCATTTTAGATTTTATTGCAGTGACTTCAGTGTGAACTAGATCACGCTTGTGCAAGACAAAGGTTGGCACAGAGTGAAAGAAGCTAGAGCCAAACAGGGGCTGGGCATATAGGCTTTTGGAAAACTCACCAAGCACCTCTATGCATCTTTTGGCACCCAAATTACTATTAATAATTTTGTGATCGACTTATAATAGAAGACAGAGTACATATTCCCATATATCACTCATATCATGGTTTTATTATGGTGATTATATCTCTCTATATTATTATATATGTGTATAACACTATACATTATTATATCTCTATATAACACTAGAACACTGGGGAAAAGCTGACAGAGTTGTTTTCCAAATACAGAAAGAATATTAGACAAACCAAATGAAACCTACCATTTTAAAATGCTACTTTTATATCACTTATTTTATATTTTAATGCCTTGGCTTCCCAATTTGCTCCCAAACTGCTTATATTTCAGCAAAAAAATCCAGTCTGATCCTGTTTCCATTGCAATCAACTATCACCATGCCTCAATTTTTGTATGTGTAACTATTTCTGGACCATTTTTCTTGAAGTGCAGCCAAATGTGTATTCCAGACAATTATGAGTTATTTGAAAAGACGTCATCTATGGTCTCTCAAAGCAATCCACATTTTGTCAAGCAACAACAATAAAATAAGGTGAGAATAAATGTGAAGAGGTACAATTTGGAAGTTGACCCATGAATACTAAAGAGATAACTTGCCCTGAATGCAGCAATGCCATCCATCCTCGAGAAAAGGCTGCATCCACACATTCAACAATTCGCTTTAGCTAAGCTCTATAGACGAAGTTCCTGGTTGCACATCACCTTTACTAACGTCTTAATTAGGTGCTTTCTTCACACTGCCGTGACTTCATCCCTTTAGAGAGGACTGCCTGGTTGAGCTTATGGCACTTGACCTACTTTTCAGTAGTTTCTTTTTGGATAACACAAAACTTTCCAGAATAGACGAATTATGAATATATATTTCAATCATATTTCATATGCAAATTTAACAGATTTTAAAGTGAATCCAATATTGTAAAACATGTCCCAACATCCCTTTCTTAGATCTCATTTGCATATCAATCTCGTAACTTGAATAGTCTTAATAGTGCCACTTGTTGGAGAGCTCTGTGTATTGCAAGGTATTTCAGCCACATATTTATAAAAACAAATGCCTTTTTTTTGGTGGTAGGCAATTCCTAATTTAAAGTGCTACTGGAAGATAAGTACTGCAGTCTTGGCTTCAACCACTCTGACTCAAAGACTTTATGAAAGAGCAACACATCAGTGGATCTTATGCAATTTGATCTTTACAATGGTAATGAAGGAATGAAAAGGGAAAAATAAGAACAAATTTTGCAGGTTTTAATTCAGGAAATTGTCATTTCCATCTGAAGTACATTTTACCCTGCAGCATTTGGGTTAAAAATATCAGCTTTCCTGAACAGGCCCTGGCCCTGCGCACAGATCTAAGTCATTATTGGTAATTATGCACATATTCTCCTGGGTTGTGCAGGTAGAATTAATGACATTGCATCATTTTCTTCGGAGTGATTAAGAAATTCACAGTTGATTACTGATTATACTACAGGCACCATATGTCTTTTCGCAACCAGATTCTGACACACCCCAGGTACATTGTGTTTCCTGGAGCACTGACAGTACGAACAGCACGCCCTGAGTCAGGGGCTGTGACAGCTACGGAGGAGACATTGTCATGGTGTGCGATATCAAAGATCCACAGTGTAATGTCTCCGGAGCGTGGCTTGACATCACATCAAAAGCTCCACAAAGGAACATTTGTCATGCACAGAGCTTCAGATCCCTGGCATGATATTTTGAGGATCTGGCGAGATATAATATTTGAAATATATTGAAGTACTAACAAAGGATTGCTGCTGGGACTAAAATTATAGTGTTGGGAAGCAAGGTAGGAAAACATGGCAGGCACTGACCTTTAAAAAAAATAGATGCAGATAACATAATAAAAAGGGAATATAAGGAACTCTTTGTATGTCAAGAAATAGAGTGTCAGGAGCCATTAAGGTTACATATCTAGTCCAAGAGGTGTTTTCTGGTCACTAAGTCAAAAGGTGGAGTCTTCACTGGTTTATATCTTAAAAAAACAAAAAGGGGAGTAAACTTTCAGATCACCTACTTGCTGACTTTGCCAGACTTTGGTTTGACACATATTAATTAGGGAAAAGTAATTGCAACACTTATGCTAGACAGGTATGGCCTAAAGATTATTCTTTTCATTAGTTCTACAGGAAGTCAGAATTTGTCATCCCCAAAGCAAACACAGTCGTAACAGTCTGCTGGTAACTTGATGTTCAGTGCTGTGAGAAGCAGAGCAAATATAAACCACAGCAAGTCCTGGACCTGGCCAGCAAGGTTAAGGCTTTGTCCTTGCTCACTTTGCTTTAAATCAGTGCCACCTTCTGCGAACTTCCTCAGGTCTATTACTGCTTTCAATTTTATTTTTTTGTAACTTAGTGTGCTCATTATTATTTACAAATTGTGATCAACATTTTAGAATTAGTATTTGAATTGTATTTTAAAATACAGCAATATTTTTTTAACAGTTCTACAGTTTAGTTCTGGCAAATTCCATATTTCTGTAGGTCAGGATGATCTCAGAGTCTGCTTCTAAAAGCAAGGACATCTGTAATGGCATATTTAAACTTTAGTTCATGTTCCCTTATCACTAAGAATCAGCCCAGGCAAATCAGCTCCAAAAATCACTTGAGTGCAATTGTGGACAAAACCTTGGTTGCTCAAAGGCTTACTCAAAAGCCTTGTAATCTGTCTTTTTCAACAACATTTTGTTTTCATAATTTTTGTGTTAAGAGTATGCATATTTGTCAGAAAATACCACCCCTTACTTTCCAGCTAAGTCTGAGATCGAAGGGGCTGGGTGCGGCTGAGCTTCATTTCTGATTAGAACCAATTCAGCACTGTAGGTCTGGTTGCATTCATTAAGATCCCAGATGCATAAATAGTTTGGGTGACGTTGTAAGGCTGGTCTCATCCGCGATCACAGGTTTGCAAATAGAGTGGTTTACTAATTCGGCACCATAGGTATGCTTGGGTTCAATAGGAACTTTCAAAAACACAGACTTAGAAGTGTTTATTGGAACAACATATTTGTCTTAAAATGCTAGTGATAAATTCACTGGGCCTGCAAAATATTAGCATTTAGCACTATGTACAAGTGTTTCTGGGTATGCTGCGAGTCAGTCAGAGGCACAAATCTTACCAAAATACATCCCTGGCTTTGGGAAGGAGAGACGAGCAAGCCCGTCAAGTTGCCTGCAAGGTGAGAGTTTTTAAATGCCAGTTTCTACTTTGCAGGATAAGTGGAGGTGAGACTCTAGTCAAATACTCTCTTACTGTTCTCATAAATATGGGAGAGGGGACAGCCACAAGGAAAGTTACAAAGAGAGAGATTAGAAAGACTGTGAGTCTTGCTCAAGGCTGGAACAAAACTGTAACACCTTGGTACTACTCCCTCTTCGACTTGGCCAATTGATAAGGATCATTCAGACTCGGCCTGACAACTTATCCCCCCATCACTATCTCATGGAAATCCCTTCACCACATAGCTCATGGCATAGCTTGTGCCTGTAGTTCTCATTCCTACAACAGTTATAAGGAAAAGTGACAATATCCGCAGCAACCTGTGAGAATGGAGGCAGTCCATTCTGCTGTCCTTCTGCAAATCAAGGGATGCACAAGAGAGTTTAGAAAAAAGCTTCTTTTTATTGAGCAGTGTGAAGGGAGGGAAAACATCTGGTACTGAAGAACAAGGAGAATACTTGGAGGTTAATCCAGGTGTGACAGAGTGGTGTTTGTGTTCTAGATCCTAAATATCAGGCTGGAGACTTTTTCCATTCAAGAGCTCAGAGATACATCTGACTAGTCTAGGTTGCAGTTCTGATGTGTTGGAGGAAACCAGTTATCTGGCAAGATTTAAATCAAAGTCATGATTTGGGGAAGGAACAGAAGATAGGTAAGAAAAAACACATTATTATGTGGAGAGAAATTGATGTTTCTGAAGAGTCTTCTACTCGATGTAGTCTTCAACATCAGTGAGAGTTTATGCACATGTGCCACTGGCTGACTAGACTCAAATCTACTAATTAAGAGTAAAAGCCTAGTGGTAATTATTACTCACGAAGATACTTAGTTGGTAACAGTTCTGACCTTCTAGCACCCATGATTCTACTTTCAGTGCACAACTGAGGATTTCCTTCCTGGCTGAATTGTGCAGCCATAGCAGAGGGCAGCAGGCTGTTGTCACAGGGAAGTCAACAAGGGGTTTCTTCAGAACTGGCAGTTGCGATGGAACATCTGACTGGATGCCTGGCTACCTCTTGTGTCTCTGGAAACCTCTCTCTTGGTCCTCAGCTCTGGGCTGCAGTCATGGTGGCTGTGTGCTTCCTTTGCCTCTGCAGAAGAAGGCATACTTTAGGTGAGGAGGTATTTCAGGAAGTGAGTCATGCACCATGTAGAAGTCAGTTCAGTGCTGGTGGGACTGGGAAAGGATCCTGCGACACTGGGTTTGGACAGTGGAAATGGAGGGGAGGACAAAGCAGAGTGCAAAGCCACCAGCTTTGGCAGAGCCTGGCAGTGGCAGACCCTGCTGCCTACTGTGTTATGGCGAATGGCCAAGGTGCACGTCAGTGTGCCTTCAAAGGGAGGGGTTGGAAGTGACACACAGCAACATGTGGGAACATAACATTTAAGAGGCAGGTCTGATTGTCGTGTAGTTTAATAATAATGTGTGCTTCATGAAGCTGAAACATGAGTGAAGCATTAGAAGGCTTGTGAAGGTTGGAAATGGCTTCTGGCTGAACAGAGGCTGGAGAAGGACTAACGGGAGTGCTGATGGAAAACAGGGAGGATGCAGATGTACTGGCACTCAGCAGGCACACACTGGCCCTATTGGCATGGTGGGTCTCCCTGTCTCTGATGGCCTTGGAGAAGCTATTGGAGTATTTTGGACTCGTTATTGCAGGTTAAATCCCTGACACTCTGCAATTCTCTCTCTCTGTGTGTGTGTGTGCGTGTGTGTGTGTGTGTGTGTGCGTTGGAGTGCTTCAGTACTATACTGAAGGTTTTGACTTTTGCAGGAACAGTTTATGTAGCTTTTCGCTCTAATACTAAGCAAAGACTTGGGATCCCAATAAAGCTGTGGGTTTCCACTCACATAATTATCTGTTTGATTCATTTACATCTTACATCCATTCCTTTTGCTTTTTTCAAGAAGGCACCTTAAGCAAGGACCAAGACAGAAAATATATTTCTGTAAGGATGAAGATGGTTCTTTCTATGCAGAGTGCTGCATTCATCTGTTCTTTGATGAATAGATAGTGTTGCTGAAGTGTTAACACTTAAGGCAGAGCTTAAGTCTGTTATTTTTCTGTCTTATAGGTGAAAGCAAAGTGCATTGGCTTGCAGCATGTGGTGTGGGGTTTTTTTGGTAGCTGAAGCAAATAATTGTGACCCCTGATTATGGGAGTGATTTAAAACTGCTCTTTGCTATGTTAACTTGAAGTTGCAAACTATAAAGGTTTGCAGTGAATAGCTTATGAATAGAAAAGGGACTCTGTTGGAACTCGCTATTATGTTTGAAGTTGGTAGAAACTAGAGATTGAAAAGGCCTGCTGGTTCACTGAATGAATTCATTGCACATGCAAGACAGAAACTCCTGGTGCACTGATATCCTTCCTATGTTTCTCCAGAAAAAGAAAACATGTTGAAATGTTTCTGGACAAAATGCTTTGACACAGTTCAATCCATTAGGATGTCTACATTTTGACCCTGTCTGCCATCTAGTTAATTTTTGCATCACATTATCAGTGTCAGTTGCAGAATGACTAAAAAATTAAAGCTTTGTGTAGAAGACAGATGATTTATTATGTATTTCTCTTTCTTAGAGTGTAAGGAAATGCTATTCCCTAGCTGTTTCAGTTCTGGTTTTCTCTGAAGAATTGTCTGTTTAGTCTAAATGAAGATGTTGTGAAAACATACATGAAACACAAGGATGATAATGTTTTTATTTTTTAATTTTTTTTAAATATTAGTCAGAAACACATTTTTTAACAACCAGCAAGAAAACAAAAAATTTGTGATATTTGGTGATTATGCCAAACAAAAAGAAAAAATAAACAAAGGCAGTAAAGAGTGACGAGGAAATTCCATGAGCAGAAATGTCACTTGTCTAATAATTGAACTTAATTTAATTTAACTAGACGTATAGGCAAAGAAACCTTTTTCTTTTTCTTCTTCTTCTTCTTTTTTTTTTTTTTTTTAATGGACTTTCATAGGAAGTTGATAGAGTTCCTCAAAGGAATAGACTTGCTAGCTGCAATTTATGTATGGTACAGCCTACTTTTGTCTTTAGCTTATGAAATTTAGTCTAGTTTGTCATGACTACTTTCTTTGTTAAAAGGTAAAATGCACATTGGGCAAATGTTCTATGGCAATTTGCATAAAAAGTGATGACAAAGAGCAATTAATTCCTCATTATTATGCAGTGAAATGCTACTTTGCTCCTAAGTGACTGTAGAGGAGGGTTTTTTCTCTGTGTGTAAATCTGTTGCAGCATTGTTCTAAAAATAGTACTTAAGAGCCCTCTGCACTCTTTATAAATCAGGGTCTTTGACACTCCATTCAGTTCTCCACAGAGAGATTTTTCTCACACATGCTGAACATTACAAGTATTGCCCCAAATATTCATCACAATAATAAGCATCAAAATTTTGTTAGATAAAGCAAGATAGAGCAATTCAGTATTTTGTCAAATTAGATTTCTATCCTTTTTATCTGGTGATCAGTATTCAAAGTACACTCAGATCACACACAAATAGAAACATATTCCTACCACACACAGCTAGTCTGTACAGAACAAAGAGTCAAGATATCGTTTTCTATGAAGGCTTGATTCTGAGTACAGATTTCATTACCAGCTCACCATAGGATAATGAAATTCCTTCGGGGCAAAGATGAGGTACATCAAAGAGGCAGCATGGAGAGGCAGACTTTGTTAGTGCATGCTCTGTCACCTGCATTACTGGTCCTTGCCTGCCTTTAATTTGTAAGGAAATGCTAGTAATTCAAACCTTTTTATTGGACCAGCTTATATTTACATATATATGCAGAAATGTATGTGTATACACACACGCACACAGAAATACATGTTTTTCAATATACAAAACCGTCTGGAAGTTTGTGACTTCTTTGCAGCTGAAATGGAATACAGAAAATAATTAATTTCTTACTAGCAAAAAGTTACCCATACAGGTCCTAAAAGCATCTTTGTATTTACTAAATAAATTCTGTCTGTACCACGTAGATAAATAACCCTTCCTGCAACTGTGCCTTTCTATTTCTGTAGCAATTCAGACTGACTTTAGTGCCTATGGAAATGAGAGGACAATGTTCAGCAAGACCAGGAGCTGCTGAAGACGTGAATCACTAAAGCTTTCCCACAAAGCTTTGCTGATATGGGAACAAAAGGGTTGCCCTACAGAAACACATCACGGGTCTATCTAGCCCAGCATCCCGCCTCTGGCAGAGGCCAGTAACTGATGCTTCAGAGCAAATCAAAACCACAGCAAGCACCTAGCTAATTATGAGATGCTATGTGTAGAGGAAAAAAAAAGGTTGATCCTGACTCACAAGAGAGCAGTTTATGCCCTGAAGCATGAGGTTTGATTTCCCTTGTATCCGTTTGCTTAACTCACACAGTTGCAAATACTATTTATGCTTAAAAGAGTTTCTAATCCTCTCTTGGATTCTAATCAACAATCTGCCTCAATAACCTGAGAGTTACCAGGAAGTTCTTGGGGCTGAGCACACACTGCATGGAAGCTTTGTGCCTTGCTAGTTTAGGGCAAGTTTTCAAGCCTTGGCCTAACACCCACTGCCCTGAGGATCAGACCTAATTGTCTAGATGAAAAATACCCAAGCTACCACTCCCTTCCCCTTGAGCCTTCCCTAACTGAAGCGGTTAATTCTCTCCCAGCCCCCCCTTGCTAAACAATTGCTTTGGGTAGATTTCTTTTGCTGTCATTGGGCAGTGGCTCCTGCTTTCTATTCTTCTAAGAGGTTTGGACAGGTTCTTGTTGTTGTCTCACCTCTGTACTTGAGAGGTCTGCCAGCAGTCAGAGGATGCTGCCTGGCCACGCTGCCTCCTTCCCACAGTTGCAAAGGGCAGTGGCAGGCAGAGGGACATGGCAGAGGGAAGCTTCATGGAAGCCAGCAGCGGTGCCAGCTTCTTTCTACTCTTTCAGTATTTCCTCATGAAATAGAAAGAGTTCCTTCTAGGCTGCTCTGTGAAAACATGCAATGCCTATGAGACTCCCTCTTCTTTCCAGCTTAGTCCAGATTTTCTTCTCTCCTGGGCAAGAATGCAAGCAACGCTTTCAAATCATCCTTTCATGACCTTACATGACCTTGAGCATCATTGCAGCGTGATCCTGGCTCCATTACAGCAAAGCTGTAATCCTCTCTGCACTCCCTCCACTGTGTGTGGTTTTCTTCTAGGTACATCACAAAATGGTAATTTAAATCCAGCACATGGACCTTAACAGCAATACCAGAAAATAAAAGAGGTCCAAAAAAAGGCTTAACTACTCCCCGTGGGGCCTAAGTGCTCAAGTCTAAAGGTGTGACTGTGAGCTGCTGAATGCAGAGGTGCCTCCTAAACAAAAAGGTGCCCGAAGTCTGTAGGTTTTTACCCCAAAGTTTTCCCTTCATGACCTGAGGCTGTCATTGCTGCACAGGTGCAGACAAGCTGCAGTTTTGATGGTGGCAAGCAGACTGGCGCCTAAGGGTGTGCTTCCAAGGCAGCTCCAAACAGCTCTCATGACACCACTGCCATTTTGTCCTCACCTCTGGGTGTGTTTTCCCATGCCTCGCCCACTACTTGCCTATTGGGCAGGCACTGGTGTTGTAGTAAGCTAGTCTGGGAGCTGAAGTGGCCACACATTTCTTTTCAGGATTAGTTTTCTGCCAGCTTAACTTCCTGAACCAGCTGACCAGATCAGCCAAGACCAGGACAGGCATAAAGGAGTGGGAATGGGAGGCTGGGGACAGGGCAAAGCACCCTGAATTGGCATGGACCCGCTGCCTTGAGAGTCCAGCAGAGGCACCTCTGTCTCAGTCTGGCACACCACAAGAAGAGCTCCCTGGTGTGGGGGCTCACCAGCCTCTGACCTGAGGCACAGCTGTAGCTCTGGCAGCACCTCTGTGTTTTAGGGAGGAGCAGTGCTGTAAGTCCAAGGAAGAGAGGCAGGTTGGTGCAGTGGGGAAGGGAGGACCGGACAGGACATGGGGGTCTGGTAGTAGGCTCAGACTGTGAAGAAAAGGTTATAAGTCCAATGGCTTATTGCAGGCATAGAAACAGGAACGCTTGAACCTTGTGAGCCCCTTCTGTGTGAGGCAGAGGTACTGGGCAAGTTGGGAGTGCAGGGAGGGCTGGGAGCAAGCTGCCTGTATGAGCAGTGAGGGTGGGCATACATGTCCATTTCCCTTCATGCTTTCTCTATACCTAATGTTAGCCATGCCTCTGTTTCCATCAGCTTTCCCAGGATCTCTTCAGCTGCCGCTTCAACTATGGCAAACAACAGAAAAAACCCAAATCAGAACCCTCATTTAGCAATGATCTTCCTGCAGAGGATCCACGCACAGGATCCAGCCTGCCAAATACAGAGGTCTGAAACTGCCTGTTGTGTGTTGGTCTGTTTATCTAGCATGGCTCATGCTATTTTATTTGCTTAAGTGTCATTACCTGTGTCCCGAAAGAGGTGGGAGGAGTGCCTTCTGCAACCTATACTGGATTTTTCTGAAACACCAGATGAAGAAAATGCCATTTCATGTCAAGAAACTGTTATTTCACCTATGAGCATGTTATTTTGGATTCTTCAGACTACATTTTACATGCCTGGGGTGTATATGTGTGATCTACTGAAATTGCTTGCCATCTTCCATAATTTATGCTGGTCTTCAGTCTTAGCAGTGTGCATAAATTCAGTGACACGTTGTCATTCCTCTCTAAATCATTCCAGGTACAGCACCAGATCTGGGGTGTTCTGTGTTTCTCCTGCTTCACTTTCCAGACCAGGCTCTGAAGTGGCAGGGTGATACAGCAGAGGGAAAATCACAGCCAGCAATGAATGAAATAACGTCCCTGATAGTAAGAAATTAGAATAACTAATGTATTAGCATGAACCTTGGCATGGCTGTTCAGCCTAGCAGTGTCATCCCAGGGGTGGTGTAGGCAAGGAGAACCCAGCTTTCCTGAAGGCAAATGTTCTCCTTTTTCTTTGGGAAATCTCTTCAGAACACCTCATGATGAACAAATAAATGTAATGGAAAAGGGAAGACATGAGGGTTTAATCTTTAAGATACTGGGGGTTTAGCATTTACTATTGTCGTGCGGAACTGTACCGGGATTATTTGTTTCCCATTGCTTAATCCATTTATAACGTAGCATACTAATCCACTGTTTGTCATTTGATCCATTGCTCTGCTATGTGGAACTCTGTCAAAGAATTTTGAAAACCTGCTGACACTTTCTGCTTCCTTAATTCGCTGGGACTCTCTTGCAGTGTTTGAGGGGGAGAGCTGTAGCTCAGCTGGCCTGATCCTGCACCCCCAAATTAACTATGTCTGTATTTGCACACAGTAAGCATCCTCAGCACTGGGGTTGACCTTGCCTATGTTCCTTTCAGTCTCATATTTTTGAAGAGAGAAATTCTTTAGTCTTGGAAAACACCTTTGTTTTCCCACATTGCAGTCTATTGTCGTTGCTCTGTTTTAAAGTTTAGCTTCTGAACACGCCTGAATTCTTTTAATTTCGTCAGCTTGGGTTTTCTCAACTTGCTCCAGTACCTCTTTTTCAGAAATATTTATCTTTATAATTGCATACTCATCATTTCAATAAATTTCCAAATCCCTCACTACAGTGAGAACAAATGTAAATAATAAATTCAGCTCTTGAAAATGTCTTAATCCTTGTTAATTGCGTCCTTAATTCTGTAATGACCTGGAGGGCCTACAGAGACACACATGCAGCTTTATTTATGTTTAGTCTATTTGAATAATTATGTATTGTTTATCTTATTATCTTTGGCTGTTTGCTCCTTCTCCTCCCTCTGAATTACTATCTATTTACAGTTTACTTGTGCTGAGCTAGTTTGGGCAGACTTTCTAACACTCCTCTGTGAAAGCTGCCCCAGTGTTGTCCTGGAGGCAACGTCTCTGAAGTTCACAGCACAACACTCTTCTACTGCAGCAGCTCCCACCTTGAAAGAGCCTTTAAGGGTCTGGAATTTCTTATAAAGGTTTTGTTTGCCTCGGTTCAGTGTGATAAAGCAGTACAATGTGAAATTTCAGTGAGGCATTTGATTTTTTAAATACTGTTATCATTAACAATGATATTAGCTGGAAGAGCAACTTAAGGTTGTCAGATACTTTCCTCCTGTCAGCTGCTCATAAATCCCTCATTTTAACCATCACAGGTGGTTTCTTCTAGGCTCTGTGTCAAGCTTATCTATTAAACCAGTCTTTTTTTAAGGAGAGGAGTAGACATTTTTGGAAGTGAGATGGGCTGGGAGGTGAGGGAGGAGGTGAGGGTAGACCTGAATGAAGAGCTGCTAGGAAACACCAAGGCTACCTGACCTAAGGACCAGGGCTGAAACACAGCACCTGCAGCCACCATCCTCCCTCCGCTGCCTACGAGGGTGACTTACAGTGTTGCCCTCCTGGAGCTGTGATTTGTACAGCTGAGGCTCAGGATGGGACTGCAAACTTAATTTATATGTCCGATGTGAACTAGCAGTGAGACAAACCTGTAAAGATGCACAGCTCATTCACTACCTTACCTAGTCTCTGATTCCAAGTAATTTCCAGTTTTACTCATCACTAAGAAGGTCGTGAGAGAAAAAAACATTTGACTAAGTCATCTTTGCATTTTTTTACAGCCTTGGTACAAAACAGATTAATTAAAATGGAGAGAAAAATAATCTCTTCCTGTCTTTTGTCATGAGAACCACATGTGTTGTGTAAAGTAGAGAGTGAAAAGAAGCAAGTGCTGTAAGTAGTGGATTATTTTATTTATTTCATGGGAAAAAATTGGCTAGCTCTTTTCAAAGCAAACCATACCTGCAGTACTTTAAAGGGAAGTAGGAGGAAATAATAATAATTGTATCTGAATTGGCCAAGGGCTAAATTCTCTAGATGAATATGGGTGTGACTGGGCAAAATGTTGTCTTGCTGTTAACCTGAATGAAAAATGAACCTATCAAGCCCAGATTGAGTTACAAAAAGTGTTATGTTTGTTATTACATATTCATTCAAGGATATTTGATTTTTAAATTTTTCTCTACCTGAATACACAAATTAGCCTACTCCTTATTAGCCTTTGTAGGAGCATATTCACATGAAAAAATATGAGAATTTAATTTCAGTATTTAAGTCTTAAAGATCCCAAATGGCCAATGTAAATATTAGTGGAGAAAATAAAATTAAAAAAAAAAAATTAATGACAACCAGAGTATTTGTGGATTTTGCTCAGAAGTAGATGGGAAAGTGAGTGGGCCAAGGAAGGGAAAGACCAGTAAGCTTATATTTATCTGTGAAGTTAGTGATATCTGTAGGGCAGATGTTGATCAAGGCCAATAGCATAGTCATAAAGAGTAGTAAATAAGAGCATTATTAAAAGGAGCTTATGATAGGAAAACTTCGTGAAGTGGGACATTATAGACAAATGGAGGACGAATCAAAGTATAAACAGAGCCCAGTCCTGTGTAACGGAAAAGAGAGGTCTGCTGCAGCTCTTAACTGCAGCAGTCGTGGTGTTAATGAAAGCAAATTTTTTTTTCAGCATCCAGAAATATATGGGTTAAAAATTCTTCCTCAACTGACAAGGGCTCAGCTAAACAGATCAAAAGGAGAAGGAAAACCAAAACACAAACTCAGAAGTTGCCTTTGCCTTGTACTGGGAGTCAGAAAGTGTCAAAAGATGTGTTGTATCTTAAAAGGCTAAATGAAAAGTTATAGTTCCTCAGTACATGAAGAAAGAAAAGCTTTATTGAAATAGTTTCTTTGTCGCATCCTATAAAAATATTATGAGGACAGCATGTATAAAAGAGCAAGAAAAACAGAGGTTACTAGAAATTCATGTAAAGACTAGTTTCTCTGTTTTATAGCATAACGAGAGAAAGCCATCACTCTCAATACTAGTATTTCCAATTATATGGGGTTTTTTAGTTTTTTTAATAGTTTCTAGACTTTTCTGCTAAAAACCTATGGCACTTCCTGAAAACTGATTGTTACAGGTTTGTTACCAGAGCAGGTGGGTAATCCACCCATCTTTCCTAACTTTGATTAACAAACATGAATATTCATATTCTCAAAAAATGTGGTTTTTGAAGTCAAGGGCTAAGGTTTTCTCTGATGGGTTTTGACATAAGCATCTGTGTTGGTTTAAAGGTAAACCAGCAGAAGAAATGAACCCAACTCAAAGAGATTATAAGTCAGAATTACAATTTAATGAAAATAATACAATAAATACAATTTTGCAGACAGTTGGGTTTTTAATCCACAACACTCAGTGCCCTGGGGCACGAACACAATGTTTTTCATTGGCCCCCAGCCGAGCCCCACGTGGTCCCCCTGAGTCCAAAGTAAAAATAGGAAAAACCTGCTGGTGAGACTGGGGCTCACAGTCTGGTTGAGAGCGGTGGTTGCAGTCCATTTGAGGATGATAGCTGCAGTTCGGTCGAGGTTGGTGGTCGCAGTCCGGTCAAGGTTCTGGTCCTCCTGCCTGGCTCCCACGAGAGGAGTCAGAAGTCCCCAGACTCCCAGATTGTATACACCCAGGTTCAGGCAGGAATGCCCAGTCCCTCCCCCAGGGTGGGGAGTTCCACAATGGGTGATTGTGAGTCCTGGGTATGAAGACAGGAACATCCTCCTGTCTCACAGGCCTCTTAACACCCAGCTTATAGCCCAAGGGGTCAGGTGTGCTCTGGGCAGCTGCTGCAAATGGCCTGTCGTTAACAGTTTCTGGGGAATGGCATAGAGGGTATAGAATACACAGTTTGGGTTACATCCACACAGTGATGAACCACTCCCGGCTGCTTTAACTAACTGGGACAGCATCCACAAGCAGTGACATACCAGGGGCCGTTCCTTCACCAGTGCTGTGCAAAGCACCCTCCCACGGGATGTGGCTGTGGCTGCAGAGCTGTGTGGATGGTCATCCACTCCAGGGCTCCCATAATTTCTGGACCAGGTTTCTATCAAGAGTGACCTTGAAAAAGGCTGGAGAAAACACTTGGCTCTGTCACATGGTCCTCCCTGAGAATCCTTCTGCCAGTTGCAAAATACTGAAATTTCAGTAGTTCCAGCACTTCACCTTTTTGTCCCATTCACTGAGTTGGCTCCTGCTGGGTGCCAGGTTGAGAAGAAAGTGGTTGACAGGGTTGGCCTGTATAATTTCTGTAAATCTGGGAGAATTTCTTACTCCACCCCTTGTTTCAGTGGAAATACATGGGTAGGACTGAGGGAGCTGAATGAAACTACCTTTGGTGCTTTTTTTTGGAAGCAAGCATTGCAGTATTTCCCCCTGAGACACAAGTTACATGTGTGAGCTAGAACAACACCACACAAATTTACCCTTGACTGATTTGAAACTTTGAATGTATGCTAAAAAAGGTAAGCGGAAACCATTTAAAGCTAAATATCCCAGTTGAGTTTGGACCTTCCTTCAAGATAGTTTTGGCTGCCACTGTTGGGGCCTAATTTGCGGAAGAACCCTGCTATTCACTCTGAAAATCGGGGCGAGATGAAAACTAACCAAAGCAAGGGAGAACTCAGGTAGGTTTCTGAACCTGTTTAGGGCTGTGCTAGTGCTGGTGAGGAGAATGGCCATTGTCTTTGTGCCTCGTGTGGCAGACTCTCCCCTGCCAGCAGAACCTCCACAGCCGTGTTGCGTGGTCAGAGCTGGCTGGACGGGAAGACTCGCAGAGTTTCTTAGAAAGAGCCCAAGATTGTTACTAGAAGGACATGCAGAATTTGTGAGCTGCAGCAGCCTATATTTGTACTGAATGCAAAGACAATAAGGATTTTGGGGAGTTAGGACATGGGTGTCCTCAAGAATCCCAGCTCAGATACAGAATAGACCCTCTTTCTGACCTATGACCATGTTGAAAATGTCTTAGTTCAGTTAAAGAAGGAGAAATTCTGCCTTCAATTAGATAAATTCTGCCTTCAAATTCTTCATGGTTTTTAGCATTGCTTACTCACTGATACCAGTGCAAATTGGATGTTAGGTCACTTCTGAAATGGGGATGATTTGTATCATCCATACACTGGAGAAATGACTTTGCAGCCCACTGTAGACTCTGTCCCATTGACTTCACCAGGAGTTAAATGACTGTAGCTGGAACTGTTGCTGACTCCAGAGACCTTTGTGAACACCATCCATTTACCCATCGACAGCCACACTTTATTAGTTTTTCAGTGAAACTAGAAAATGGGATAGTTATCTATTAAGATATATCAAAAATACTGTGTTTCTCCTCTTTGTCTAAGCAGTGTAAGCTCTCCTTCTCTTCTTCCCAGCCAAGGAAATCCTGCTACAGTGCATAACTGAAACCAGGTAATTTTTATGCTACTGATATGTACTCTGGAGCAATTGCTACATATCCTTCTCCCAGGTGAAAACCAAGTAAAAACAACCCTAACCATAAGACTGGTAAATAACTAGTTATGATTTCTGTTAGCAAAGCTTTTTTACACACAAAGTGGAGAAGCAGCAGACTGTGAGTGTTGTTAGCAATGTACTGTCTTCTCACTATTATTAGAGTGGCATTTCATCACCTCATTTTATTTGTTCCATCTGTTTCATGCTGGCTTTGCTGTAATGCTACTTCAAGAATACTGTGATTGTTTGTTTTATTGATATCAGAAATAAATATAAAATGTTTTTGAAAGCACCATAAGGATGGAGAGTTTTATGGGATTACGGTAAAAGCAAGCAAGCTGTGAACAGAGACACAAACTGCTGCAAGATACAGGATCCCTGGAAGAAAAGAGTTAGAGGTTATTAAGGGAGAAAGGAGAAGAAAGATGTTCTTGTGTCTAAGGCACTGGACTGATACTAAAGAGGTCTGGTTTTGTTATTGGATACATTGTTGGATTCCTTTGCGACCTGTGACAAGTCACTTAATCTCTCATTGCCTCAGTTCTTCACCACTAAAATGGAAGTAAATAAAATTTCTTTACCTCACCAATCTATTTCAGAGAAAATCCATTCAAAAGTTATGAAATCCTCAGCTGTTAAAGTGATGAACACAGGGGAAAATGAGTAAATCAATGAATTCTAACTCTGCTTGTGATAAGTTTAGCGAAACATTTCTCTGGCTAGTGAACCTGGTATAAAGACAAACACCAGCTTTCTCCTAGTTAGAGAAATATCAATGACCAGTTTTGTGTGAAGTCATAACAAAGTTCGAGATATTTTTAATTATATGTCAGTAAAGAGAAGAAAACATATGAAACCCACCTTTTTCCTATTACATCAAGGGAAAAAAGACCCAAGAGAGGGAGTAATAGATGTTCTAACTGTATAAAATGAAAGCTTGAATAGTGGAAATGTACAACTTTTGTATCATTTGGAAACTGTAAAAGATTAAAACACAGATGAGCTTGACTTTTCACTGCCAGGTACCTTGCATAGTCAATTGCACCCACTAATATTGTGAATATCATGCCTCACGTATAACTGGTTGTATTTTATATTCCCCTTGCACCATAAATGACCACAAAAGATTATAGGCATGGAGAATCCATTTCCCATGGATTTCTAGCATTTCACAATTGAGGATTTACTCTTTACTCTTTACTCTTCGGTACCATGTTTGTCACCAAAGCTAGAGAGATATGAGGTAAATTCTATCTATGAATCACACCCAGAAAGCTTCCTAATCCAAGGTAACTACTACCTGATGCTCTATGTGTTTGCAACTGATAAGGAAATCTTTTAAATTTCCTATTATCTTTGATTAGATATGGGTTTCAGTCTTGATTTAGTGTTAGGCACCTACTGTGAGGAACAAAGGAGGTGTCACAGATAACAGAGAAATAATTGTTTTTAAAAGTGAGATCCCTAAGAGAATAAAAAGCAGGCTGTTGAATTTCTTCTCATTTTATTGATTATCCTTTCGCTATGATTATCCATCTACGGAAACATATGCTTTCAAAGGAGATAATCTTATCTGTGGGGTGACTAACGTGCATCTAAATTTTCCATTGTTACATACCAGTGACATGTCTTTAAACCAGACCCTTCTCCTGAACCTGTTCAATGCCAGTGACACTGACTCGTTTCTCTTTACGATGAGGACAAGTTGTTTTCTTTGAATCACTGTGTTCTTCCTTCATGGCTCATGTGTTTGAAAATTATTTGAAGGCAGATGCTGACAATTTCCTGAAGAAACTTCATGGTTCATTACCTCCCTTTATGATAGCAGCAAAATAAATTGCTGTAGAGTCAGTTAATGTGATAGAAAATGTTCACATTTCCAATAATAATAATAATAATAATAAAATCTCGATCCTGCTTTCTAAACTCTTCCAAAATACTCTCCAAATCACCTCCCTTTCTGCTTTTGCATGGAGATACTAAATATTACTTTGCGCTAAGTAGAACAAAGGTTATCTCTGCGATGCCAATACTGCTGGTTTATGATGCTGCTTAAAGAGATCCTTCAGGAAAAACAATGTGCATGATTTAGCGTGACTGCTGGATGAGCAGAGGAGAAACAAGGGATGGGGCTTGTTGCTTCTGCTATGTGCTGCTTGCTAAGTCTCGAACATGCGTTGGAATTACAGCATGCAATGGAATATCAGTTAAATACATGCTCACATTTTCCCTAGAGAGGGATGGATGTAATATAATAAGCATATAACTACTGTGTATATTCTGGTGATCATAAAATGAGTACCAGCCATACAGTAAGCAAGAAAGAACAGACAATCAGGCTTTTCCAAGTTGCAGTGTTTTTGCCATGCTTGATATTAGCACTATTGGGAAGTAGCTATGCTGGTTTCCATTTTCCTGAATGTCCTGGTGGCAAAGTTTCTGAAAAGGTTTTAACTGAGCTGACTCTCATGTTCAGAGGGAAATAATATCAGGGATGCTTTGGGATTTGCTCCTGCCGGTCAGGAGGTGGATTTTGTGTGGGGCTAAACTGGACCATGTTGGCCCAACTTTTGTGTATTATCCTAGCTCATGACTCTCAGAAGGGCAAAATGCAAGAGGGTGGACAAAAATATTCACTGCAAGTGAGGGGGAGGAGCATTAACTAAAGTGGATTCTCTTGATCAGCACAGAAGATGTTGCCCAAACAAGAGCATGAAGGTGGTGTAGCCAAATGTGGCATGACCCAATACAGGAAAATTATTTTGAAAAATCAGTGATAAAGAGCTTGCATGGGAGTCAAGCAGATGATATCCCTCTATTTTGAACGATCAAGCAACAGGTTCTGTAAGTAATGGTGGCTGCACCCATGATGGGCAGGTAGTTGTGACTTACCTGAAAGGAGGTTGTAGCCAGGTGGGGAATGGTCTCTTCCCCCAGGCAACCAGCAGTAAGACAAGGGGGCATGGTCTTAAGCTCTGCCAGGGGAGGTTTAGGTTGGATGTTAGGAAGAAATTCTTTACAGAGAGGGTAATCAGGCATTGGAATGGGCTGCCCAGGGAAGTGGTGGATTCTTCGTCCCTGGAGGTGTTTAAGAAGAGACTGGATGTGGCACTTAGTGCCATAGTCTAGTAACTGGTAGTAGTGGATCAAGGGTTGGACTTGATGATCTCAGAGGTCCCTTCCAACTCGTATGATTTTATGATTCTATGATTCTATGACTTCTGTAATCTATGTGTGTATCAATAAAGCACACAGGTAGCAAATCATAATCTCATAGTGAGCAAATCATTCTAAAAAGGTGATTTGCATTCTGAAAGCATGCCCTAAGCCAGAAGATAAGTCTTATAAAGCCTGTATTTACCACATATAGCACATGTTTAACTCTGGGTGATGTGATTTCACTTACAGTTGAGGTTAATACCACAGCTCAAACTCTAGGGATACACAGAGATGAGCAGTGTTTCAAAAGGTGTATCACTGGACTGGCTGACCATTTCAGACAGAAGAAAGAAATTGGGTTTCTGGGGTTTGGATGAAGACAGGGCTTGTGTCCTGTTTCTTATTTTTTTCCATTAAGCCTGATCAGTACGTAAAGGAATAGAATCAGAATGCAGACCTGTAAGTTCATCGCTGAGATGAAAGAAGACACTCAGCATGAAGGCACAAGGGCACAAGAAAGAAAGACGGGGAAGTAAAAGAGGAAGCAAAAGGCAAAACTTCAGTAGAAAAATCCAAAGCATCAGAATGGCTGATTTCAGCTTCAGAGAGTCGCCCTGAGCATACATTAAACTGAGTTCAGCTGCTCTATGTACCATCAAATATTTCATATTAATAATTAACCAGTCACTGGCTGTCAGAGCAAGATTCAAATGGATGGAAGGGGAGTTCGGGTCACCTTCCCTAGGACTGAGAGTCTTAATGAAGGGATGGCTTTACTACACTGTTGAGGAATGATGAAATATTAGGCAGAAGGATTAAGGGATATACATCTTGAAGGATCCTTCCATGCTTGCTCCCCCATAGGAGCATATTTCATTTTCTCTTTTTATTCTTCTTCCTGTTACACTGCCAATGTGTAAACATGAAGGGCTTGATCTTGCCTGCCAAATGTGATGTACCCCGATGTACATGTCTGGAAAATTAGCTTACATATATCCAAACTCAACAACAAAAGTGCTGTGTATCCGGGACATGAGTGCATGCAATGACTGTTATAAATAAGAGTGCTTGCTGTGTCTGTGCTGGACACATTCTCATTTAGCAAGGTGATTTTTAAACCTGTGCGTAATTCCCATGCGTGAGAAATCGGAATTCACTGAAATCTTTTGCGATGCCTTGTTCTGGCTTTAGATTTTCTCCCCAGCACTCCTGTTCACCTTCAAACCTACTTGAACATGAACATAAATGATGGGCTACGAGGCACTGGGTTTATTGCCTTTCCATCGATCACCAATCACATGAACAGCTCAAAATGGCACAATCAAACGCCGAGCTTCCCTTGTTACTCTCATGAAGGGGAGAATGAGTCCAAAGAGACACCAAAAGCCTTTTGCAGCCTTGGCTGCAGGACCAAAAGTGGCCACCGCTAAAGAGAATAGCCCCACGGGAAGCAGCAAGCAGGACTTAAGAAAAAAACTGAGGAAACAACAGTTTCTTCAAGATCAACTGAAAATGTTTATGAAGTCAGGCTGTCATTTGCATCTCTGGCTTGGGGTGAAAAATGAACATAAAAGCTGTGCAGAATTACCTTTTCTCTAGTCTTTCAGAAGGACAGACAGACACAATGACAAACTCTGAAAGCCCAGAAGAAAAAGTGGCACATTTCAAAGAGCTAATTACAATTTTTTTCCCTTAGAGATTAATCCACTGACTGTAATTAAGCTCCCCCTATTTTTGAGATCTTGGCAAGATCTAAGAAAAGCGTGAGCAAATGAGAGAGTGCCCTTGCTAGCCAAGCAGATTTTTTTTACTAAGCTCTATGAGCCCTAATTAATGGACCTTTGTGTAAGACCAACGAGAAATCAGATTTCCAATAGAGCTGAATCAAATGGCCTTGGCTACCTCTGCACACACAGTTTGTTAGGAGCCTGGCTACAGCCAGGATTTACACATTCAGAGGATGAAAAGGAGGCATAGAGGAGAGGCAGGATGAACAAGCTCCCCCCGCCCCAACTCCTTCTTCTCCTTCACTGCTGCTTTGTTCTGTTTGTAATCTTACCAGATGGCTAAGGCAGCCTAGAGAAGAGATTGCCTGAAACAGGCAGGTGATGAGGCCAGCAGCAGGGACTCTGTCAGTGATTGAAGAAACTGATACAGCTCTCTAACCCTTGCTGCTAACAAAAAGCTTTGTTATTCTTTTGCTCACAGCTATGTTGCATTTTGTGCCTTTCTGATGGACAAGAAGGATGTTAGAAGCCAGATCCTCAGCTGGCATGAGTGAAGATAGCATCACTAACATCCCTAGAGCACGGCTGATCTGTGCTAGCTGCAGCTTTAGCCCTTAATTGCTGCAAGCCCAGCTCTACTCTTCTCCTTACAGCTTCTCCTATAAGTATGCAGGCATGCTCCTTTCAGAGCAGGGAGGACCTAGCCCTTTCTGACAGCTGTACCTGGCAGACAACATGTTTTTCTTTCCACCCCCACCAGGATAATGCTGTGGGCAAACAGCGGTGCAACAGAAACTGAACTGGGTCACGGAGAGCATTCAGAGATCCCCAGAAATCTCTAGAGACAATATTGACTATGCCAACACCACGCTCAAGAGCAGACTTGACTGTTTTCCATATTGCGAGTCTGTAAACGCAGTGTCTGCCTGGGCTCAAGGTTTGCTCTCTGCAGCAGCTGCAAGGATCGTGCTTGCCTGAGCTTGCTCCATGGGATGCTCCCAGGTGCATCCAAGGAGTCCAAGAGCAAGCTGTTTGTGAGGCAGCTGTACGGACTGAAAGTGGGTGGGATGTGGGGCAAAATATGTTAACAGCCACTCCGGGGCTGGTTTTCAAAGCCGCCACCAGCTCTCTTCATTTCAGGGATCCTTTGTAATACAGATCAAAAGCATGGCACTGCCAGGAAAGGTTGAAGCAGCTTATACTCCATTTGCATTGCAGCTCCCAGCAGCGTGAAGAATTAACTATTTAGAAAAAAAACCCCAAAACCAACACCCAACCTGTTAGGTATTTAATTCCATGCAATGTATTTTCTGACCCTACTGTCATGAAAGTTAATAGTGAAAATCCTGTTGACTCAAGTGGGAGCAGAATTGAGTCCTATTTCTGCACTGATTAAGCTGTAAGAGCAGAGTAAGGCCCCCAGCCCTTTCCAGTTATTGTACAGTCAAAGACTCAGCTTTGTCAGTTCTTTTGTTTGTGGATCATAACGCCATAAAAGTTCTAGTATTTACCCACTACGCACGAAACAACAATAGAAAGTTTGTAGTTAAAAAAAAAACAAACTGAAAGCTGCAGAACAAAAGGCTGAAATACCATAAAAATAAGGTAAGGCATATTTTTCATAGTTAAGCTTATATACAGTATAAATGTACTTTGTCTGGGTTTTTTTCTTTGTGCAGAATTCAGCATTGAATTTAAAAAAATGAGGGAGAAACTACTGTTTCTTTTCTTGATCCTCATTATAATTATCTAGTAATCCTTTTTGAGACTTTTTTTTTTAGTAGGACCTTAGTAGTATCAGTTTCTCCCTCCATATTGTTGCCAAACACGGTTGAGACTTCTCGTATATCTTTCAGAAGTGGAAGTGCTCCTACTTGAAATGTAGAAGTGTTTATTTGAACCAACAACTCTTGAAAAAAAGATAGAGTTTGAACACAGACATCTCATATAGTAGGCTTTTCTGTGGTAGTTTGAGAGCTTTCTTTTACAAATGCAGTGATCAGGATGGAAAGAACATTACCAGTTCTTTTTACCCCTACCACATCATATTTGTTTCTTACCTGTTGTTATCTTGAAATAGGAACTACAAGATCTTCTACAGAGAGAAGTTAAAGGTGTTAAGAAAAAGCTGACCATCTAACAAAAGACCAGAAATACAAATGCTCTTCTGAAAATTCTCCTTGATCTGGCCAATATCACAGCAAATCTTTCAAGCTTTGGCAGTGGAGTTAAGTTGCCCAGGGAATATGAGAAACAAAGAAAGAGGCTGGCAATTTGTCATGACCAGGAGCAGGAGAACCGGAACATTATCATCACAACTGAAGGTATTGAATCACCACCAGGTGCTGAATCAGACACCTGAATGAAGAATCTGCAAGAACCACCTGGAAGAGGGGATACGCAGGTGGTGGAATGGGAAACTGAGAAATGCTTTTCCTTTCTAGCCAGATAAACCTCAGAAAAGCCCAAAAGGGCCTCCCAGCTTGTCCCAGTTAAGACAGACGATGCAGAGGATCATCAGCCCAGAGGGGCTGGCAGTGCATGTGGCTTTTGGAGACACAGGTAGATCCCACAGAAGTTTTCTGCTTTCCAGAATTGAGGGGTAACATCACAATAATAAAGGACACTCATGTGGACATCCCAGATTTATGTGTGTGGTGGAGATCTGCACTAGTGACATTAGCTTCACATAAGGCACAGTGACATAATGGTTCCTTTTAGACCATTACAGATCCTAACCAGGCTGTCTGAAAGGTTATAGGCTACACTTTCAATTGGTGAATTAAAGAGATGTTGGTATTGGCGAGCATTTATTAAAGTGCATCTAATCTTATGTGCTCTTAATCTTTCTATTTAATGTGCAGAGAAACTGCATTATCACATGCACCTTCCTCTTGGGACACACCAACTGGACTCCCTTGGCCAGTAGCAACATTTTCCGAGATTCCAAAAGTGATGAATTATTTCTTAATGCAGAAGTGCTGTGGTTTCACTGTAGTCACAAAAGCAGATTAAATTAGTATTGACCTTGATGCTGCAGTAGCCGTGTGGGTATCAGAACATATGACAACTCTGCATACTGGTTCTCATTCTGCTTGAAGAAGATGAGATCATCTCTGACCTAAAAATTGGCAGCTGCGCCTGCACCAGTGAAATCAGCCTTGTTTCATTGACCTTGTAAAGAAAGTACCAACATCTATCATGCATATTTGGAACTTCAAAAGGAAGAGTTTTCCAAGACTCAAATCTTTTGCTGACGTAACCACTGTAATGTGGGAACCATTACCTCAAACTGAGTATTGTTTCATGCTATCCTACTGGCATCCCTCAGCCTTGCTTCTGCAGTCACATGGGAAAGTTTTGCTGCTGGAAATATTTCCAGGCTGAAAGGTAAATGGATGGTAAATAATGCACAGTGATGTGGAGAGCTCAAGGAATCATTCACATAGCTTGGGATTAAAGGGCTGGAGGCAACAAGAAGGAAAAAAATTTTTAGGTGCAGTAAGGGCGCACTGCTGCTTGTAAATGGTCGAAGTGTAAGTTTGATCTCGAAAGGGTAGACATTTTCAAAGAGATTTTGTTGTAAGTGGGGTGGAGCAGAAGGATATATCCAGCTCAAAAGAAGTTATAGGCAGGAGTAGAAACCTCTGAAGTACAGAAAAAGGTGCATGAAGCAGCATCTGCCAAAGATCAAAATTTTAAATCAGCCTATTCAGATTATGCATAGCCAAGAGAATGAAAAGGGTGATTCAAGATGCTCAGGGCTTGAACAAACATAGATACTTGGAAAGTGAGCGAGCAGTATAATTCAGGGAAGTATAAGACCCTGGTCAAAATAATAGAAGACTGAATTCAGCACTGTACAAACTATAAACTAAGCTCTAGTTACATCTAAAATGATAGCAAATGTAGGTCAATATGGTTTCAGGTATGATATGTCTCATCACAGAAACCTGTTGCCTTTTTTTGACAGGATTACCGGCCTGCAAACCTCCATCAATATACACACTTACGCTTCTCAAACCCATTTGACTTAATACCACATTATTTTTGATTGAAAAACTTGCATAAAATGAAGAGCCCTTTCTTAGAAGGTGGTATTGAACAGAAGGACACAGGGGTCATTGTGAATAATTACCAAATCACAAGCACTTAACGCAATGTCATGGGAAAAATTGGCCAATGCAACCCATAGATGTATAATAAAGGAATATGAAATAAAAGAAGGAAAGTGATTTCAAATTAATGACTGCTATTACTATACTTTGTCCACTTCTCATTTTCATGCTTCAAGAAAGATGTGAAATACTGCAGAGAATTCAAAGGGAAGCTACAGAAATGACCCAAAGGCTGGAAGACAAGCTCCAAAGATAAGGCTTATGCAGAGGTGACTTGATCTGTGTTTATAGATATTCACACAGAGAAATGAGATCTAGGATGATGTTTTAATGCCATATATAAAAACATAACAAGATTCAGTATCTGTAAGCTGAAGTTAAATGAATTCAAGCTCAGAATAAAATCAGCTACCTAGCAGTGGTGGTAAATAGACGTTGAAATAGCTTACCACAGTGGTGATGGGCTTGATACTGCTTCTTGTCATTAGGATGAGATCAGCAGCATTTCTGAATTATGCATCTTTATGCCACTACTGTCAGAAGGTCTATGGTGATACAACCGTTTCTGGCTTTGGGAAGGAGTAGGCTGAGCCCCACACCTGAGATCAACTCCAGCTGTGACTGAGGCAGGTTGAGGAGGGATGTAGCTCTTGGGTGGCATGAAGGGTTGAGAGCCAGGTTGGTAACTCAGGACTGTGTGTCAGGGGCAGAAGTTTGCTGCTGGGCACATCTGAACATTACCCCCTGATTACTTGCCATCTGCAGTGGTGGTCATACACATTGCAGAAAATCAGCATTCTCTTGGCATTGGGCCTGTGCCTGAGAGTCTCAAGGCTCAATTAAACTTTTCAGACTTTGTCTTGCTCACATTATTGAGACTACATAAGTTTTATATAGAGGAATAAATTATTAGTGTTATAAGAAGTATTAGGGAGCTAAGCCAAGATAAGTTCTAAGTGATGATAAGCTTCATGGGTGGAAGTTTAAATAAATAAAAAAAAGGCTTGACAACTATCTGTAAAGCATGGACCTGTGTGATTCAGACCAGGGAGCACAGTGATTTTCACAGGCTGGCCTGAGGGCCATCCGTACAAGCAAGTCAAGGCTCAGTTTTACGATACAACTAAGCTGATGCAGTCAATGCCTTGGAAATGCCCTGCTGCCTCTGGCCCTTTGTGGTCCCACAGCTTACTGCAGCATCACCATGTATGTTTTGCTGACCTGGCCCTGCCATGACCTGGCCAGAGCAGAAAGCCATTACAAAACTAACCCCAAAAGAAAAGGTGTGTAGCTGCCTGCTGCTTCAGCTCCTGTATGGGAGACCCCTGACCTCATATGAATACCAATGCTCTGGAGGAAAGAGGACAGGAGTAACTCATGGGGCTGATGATACGGAGGATTGCTCATTTTGGTGAAGGTTTGGCTTAGGTATGATGTCAGGTTATGCTCAAAAGCCACCTGGGTTCACCCATGCCACCTCCTAACCTCAGAAGAAGACCTTGCCATCACAGGGTAGTTTTTCAAGGCACACAGTTCAAGGAATCACAGAATGGGTAAGGTTGGGAAGGGACCACAGTGGGCCATCTGGTCCAACCTCCCTGTTCAAGCTAGCTCATCCTAGAGCACATTGCACCGGATTGCATCCAGACATTTCTTGAGTATCTCCAGTAAGGGGAACTCCATAGCCTCTCTGGACAATCTGTTCCAGTGCATGGTCACTTGCACAGTAAAGAAGTTCCTCCTAATATTCAGGTAGAACTTCCTGTGCGTCACTTTCTGCCCATTGCCTCTTGTCCTATTGCTCAGCACCACTGAGAAGAGCCTGGCTCCATCCTCTTGACACCCTACCTTGAGATAGTTATAGACATTGATGAGGTCCCCTCTCAGTTGTCTCTTCTCAAGGCTGAACAGGGCCAGCTCCCTCAGCTTGTCTTCATAAGAGAAACACTCCAGTTCCTTAATAATCTTTGTTGCCCTCTGCTGGACCCACTCCAGGAGCTCCATGTCTCTCTTGACAGCCCAGAGCTGGACACAGCACAGGATCAGATTGGACCTCAGCAGAACAGAGTAGATGGGCAGGATCACATCCCTCAACCTGCTGGAAATGTTCTTCCTAATGCACCCAAGATTGAGAAGAATTGAAGTAGGTGATATTGTCCTGTTCTTTCCAATCTAACTTGGTGTGCTTCTGCAGCAGTGATGGAAAAACATCAGCTGACAGAAGGACAATGACAGCAGAGACCACATGTTACGTCAGTCTCACATCAAACACGGAAATGTTTAGACCCAGATGTTGGAAGAGATACAAAATAGGGTTTGTCCTGAGCTCCCTTGACTGGCATGTTGTAGACAGTGCTGGCTCAGCTAACCGGGTTCCTCAGTGGTATCTCTGAACAGCTCTGCTTTCTTCTAGTAAATCTGTGTTCATATAGATCAGGTCAGAAGAAGATCTAATGGTTCTAGCAGACATGCAGGCTATCTATCAGACACAGCCACTGTTGGATTTGCTGTTTGTTAGGAGTCAGTGCTTATATGTATGTAAATGCACAAAGACACCTTACTCTGAGATTTTTCTACTGGGATCATAAATTTATATTAGAGTACTTCTATTATAGTCTGTTTTTCTTGGCTTGAAAATATCAGAGTATAATTTAATCCTCCCCTCTTGCTGTCTCTCTTTTCTGCTTCTCCTGTGAAGAGAAGAAGCTTGCAGTAAATAGTGGCCAGAAGATGCCCCGAGGAAAACATAGTCCCCCATAAATAGGAAATTAAACAGAAAGCTGCAATCGTGAAAAAAAGGGCTAGGAAAGATTTTAATAACATTCTTCAAAAGGTGTCTTGTGAACACTCACCACAATTTAATCCTCAAGTGTTTAAGTTCTCCTGAAACATTACATCTTCTAAAGGGGAAAAGAAATACCTTTCTTCTCTAGTGTTTCTAAACCTTTGTGATTTTCAGCAGTACATTTTCTCATAAAGCTAGTACATGAGAAAGAAAAAACAGTCCACACCCCTTGCAAGAGGTTCTACCAACACTATCCCATGTGGTTTACACCAGCACCATCCCATGCTGCTTGCAGGTATCACTAGAGTTCCTTTCCTAAAGTCACTCAGAGCAGCTCCCAGGCACTGATTGCTCTTGTCTGAAGGGCTGACTGGGACACTGGTACAAGGCAAATGTTGCAGGTTTGGTTGTTTTACAATTTGCTGGTAAAGCTGCATACAGCTGCATAATGCCTCCAGATACGGCCAGACTTGCTGACTATAGGCTCTCTGTCTGAAAAATTACCTTCTAACCCTAAGCTTGCCGCTCTCCAAAGGACAGTACATGCTGGATTTGAAGTGAGGTAGGCCAGTGGGCCACAGTGCCTTTCCTAGCTCTGAGGCTGCTGGGGATCTGCAGCAAGAATTGCCTTGGAAGCCAGACTCTAGACTCCTCTGCACCCCTCTGGGCTCCCAGCCCTGCAATGCTGGCCACTACAGGAAAGTAAAACCCTGAACAAAAGGCACATGTTAAACTATCCTAGTGAAGAAAGATATTCTGCAGTGTGGGAAGCAAGCATGTACTGGTCAAGGAATTAGATTACTCAAGGTGGTGACTCACCCAGTAACTATTCAGTGTTTGTGGTTGAAAGGGAAACCTTTGCCAGAAAATGACTAAAATCCATTGGCACAGGCTCTAAAGGAATCATGACTGGGCCTAAATGACTGTGTACGCAAGTGAGTTATTTTTCCGCCCCTTTCCACTGAAGCAAGGCAGAGGAAAAAAAAACCACACCATCCCTGTTTACGTAGGTTATTACAATGCTGAAGTCGCCTCGGGGGGCCTTTCCAGCAGCCGCTGTCGCTGGGGCCAGGTTCAGGCTTACATTTCCCTGTTCAGGCTGGGCTGTGATTTTTGTGTTCATTTTAAAGGCTTCAGTTGGCAGTGTACAGCTAGCTCCGGGGCATTAATTCTTGCTACGCTGAATGGTATATAGGAGGCGAAAGAACAAATTCCAGGATCTCGCAGTTTTGCCAAAGAAATGAAAAACAGAATGACTGGCTTTTGCAGGCTGCACCGAGGTAATCTGGGACTAATCTCAGCTCGATCACTGCAAGCTGCTGTGGCTGTGGCTTGTTGCTCAGCATCTGACAGGATCAAACCAAAGTAATTTCAAATAAGTCGGAGAAAGTACCACTAATGTATGCAAAAATCAAGAAGGACATGGAGTGATTGAGAGATAAATGCGATGCCTTTTTTCTTCCCACTGATCTCCAAAGTTGTTTTCATGTTACCCTTTCCTTTGTTTAATTCTGAGATCCCCAATGCCCTGATTTTTTTTCCTCCTTACAGCCTAGCAAACCTTATTTACTGTCTTTGTCAAAGGTCAGTGAAGTATTTCAGTGGCAAGGGCTGTCAGCAAATATGCTTAGAAGAACTCGAATGTGTTTGGTTGCTTTTGTCAGTTTTTTGTGGCTGTAAGGGAACTATGCAGTAAGGCAATAGCCTGGCATGCACAGATGTATACTTCCCTCCAGTAAAGGTTAAAACACAGTGCTGGCATCATTCAGAAAAGCCTTCCCACACCTGCTTTTCATTTCCTTTTGCTATTTCTGGTAATGAAAATTGGAAGTGTTGCCATAGATTTGGGGTCTAGAAGGCCTACACTTTTTTTTTTTAAAGGCAAGTCTGGGATTAAATCAATATTTAGGACTCAAAAAGATGAAACCAGAGAATTTCTGGAAGGAGAAGAAAAGGAAATAAAACCTGCCTTCATTTATTTTTTTTTACTACAACTGGGAAGATCAAGTTGCTTTTTGCTCCTTTCAAACCTCCACTGCTTTTGCACCAGAAAATCCGCTGTGTGCTGGAGCTGCCCCTTTCTAGAGTTTAACATGAAAACAACAGAACTGCAGCCTGTTTTGCGACAAACCATTGAGCTTCCTGTAGCAACAAATTCCTTTCCAGCACTTTCTTCCCCTGCTCGCCAATCAGCCTTTTGTTCTTTGTCTTTCAAAGCTTGGCTGTGCCGCCTGAAGGAAAGGGGTTAGCTCAGCCAAATGTGCTTTTTTACTTCTTCCACTCCCATCCCCCTGACTGCTACTGAGACACCCCCTTAAACTCTGGCAGCAATTAGAGGGCTTAAGTCCTCAAAGAGATCCTTGATCATGTCTCCCCCTCCACTACTGTCACTTGGCTTTGGCAGGATCTTTGGGTGTGTTCTGTTTTTCTGGGTGGGATTTCTCAACCCCCTAAGGAAGAGCAGTCCCAAATTCCCACCAGCCCTATCAAAAAAACCTGCTGCCTTAATGTCTCTGTAAACAGTGCAGACAAAACCCTCAGGGCAACACTGCATGTAAGTTCGCAGCTCACCTGAGTGTTTAGAGTATTGCCCCAGCACATAGAAAGCCCAAGTTTCATTCTTGTGCTGCCTCGTTTGGAGAAACCACTTTGAAAGCTCTCCTCCCATGGGATCCCACCTCCCACAGCAGGGTATGGGCCATAACAACTGGAATGTCCTTAATAGAAGTTAAGACTCCTCCAAAGTGGTCACAGTTCAGCAGGAAGGGCAGCATGTGTACATGGCAAGTGTCCTGCACCCAATAACCTGCTGACATCAAACGTATGGGGCAGTCAACACAGCTGCTTTCCCAGCCAGTGCTGTGTCTGTGGGCTAATGGGCACACAAAGTTGGGACAGGGCAGGAAAGCTCTTTGCCTCCTGTAAGAAATGCCTCTGTAAGTTTTGGCAGACAGCTCCAGGCAAAACTTCCCAATGGAGCAAAGGACATAGATGTCTTTGAGGGGCTTTCCTCTCTTGGTGCTAATGGCCACCCACCTTCACAGGGCTGATTCCTCACTCCCTGCTCACCTTGCCAGTGTTTCTAGAGACCCCTGTTCAGCTTTTCATCCTCTACATGTAGCCTGTAGGGAATGTGGGTTTCTGTCCTGGGGCTTCATTTCCTATAAATCTGAACCTCTAAGTCAGGCAACACTGAGTCTGGAGAAGATTTAGTCTCAGGTGTACCAGCACCTTCAGGCATGTTTGCAGATCTCATCCTATGACTCAGACTTCCTCTTTTCCTGAAAATGGTTTTGCTCTCCAGAGTTTTTGGTCAAATGATAGACACGTGTTGTCTGTATCCATAAGTGGCATTTTGAATATATGTGAATGCGTAGGTTCGAGTGTTTTGCTTCCATCATGGATGAGATGATCTCCAGAGATTCCTACCTACCTCAGCACTTCTGTGTTATTCGGGGTGTGGGATTTTATATATAAAGCGACATTTCTGCTCTTCCTGCTCTCTCCACTTTTAAATCCCTTTTGGTGCCTCTCCATGCTTTTGCACTCCATTAAGGTTATTAGCAGACACTTAGGAAGAGCATAGTTTGGCTTACCCACTCTGAGAGCATCTCATCTAAATGGGAGTTTCATAGGCAGGTCTCAAACCCCGCAGGTCAGTTTAGTGTTTCCCAGACACTGCACGTTCTCTTTTAGCATTCATAAAGCAGAATGACTCCATCACTTTATCTCACAGCCCAGGAAGGTATTCTCTCTGCTACCTAATATCCTTATTTTAACATGTAGGACAGAATCCCAATTGCTGTATACAAAGAGCAAAACCAAAGATGACAGGTTTTGAAAAAATAAGCAGGCTCTGGTCCCCAGTTAAGTGCAGCACTGTGCTTAGCTCCGGGGAAAGCAGGAAGGATGCAGAAAAGTGATCTCCACTGAGGCATTCTTTTACTACGTGTTTTGTAGCTCATCTTTATTCTCCGTCAGGGTTTTCTCCGCCTTCTTTAAACTACAGTGGATTGTGTGTGCTCCTTTGAAAGAAACATGCAATTGTTAATCAGTATTTGGGATGCTTAAAGAAATCTAACAGCAGAAGCTTTTGACTTTGTCAGTATAAAATTGTCCCGATTTACTCATAGTCTCATTTTTTTTGGTAATATATACTGAAAGTGCTCTAACATCCTCCATCACCGTAAGGATTCAGACTTTAACCGACAACCCCAATCCTTTCTGCCTTTGGCACTATTTGCTGAATAACCATCTGCTGTCATCAAAGTCCTGATGAAGAATTGTGTGCTCTGCAGTGCTGACTGAGTGGGTGGCATTTGGCACTACCAACCATGGAAATACCCAAAGCAGTGTCCATGCAAAACTGGAGCCCTGGGCAGCATATGTATTGCAGACTGGGCAGAAAGCTGAGGGAAGCACTAGGAACCCTGGGTGCTGTGGAGGGCTCTGATGGATATTGCCTCTGTCCACCTTGTCTGTGTTCTCAGATGAAATGTTTTCCTCACAGAGTGCACCATGTGATTAGTCTTGCTTTAGTTCAAACCTCTTTGAGTATTACTGGGATATGACATCATCTTCTGTGTTTGGCCTTTCAAATAAATGACATTAGCAGGAAATAATTGCTGTGAATATAAATGATGTGCTGTCTAATCTAATTTTTTAGGAGGAAAAAATACTGAGCAAATGGCACTTGGTCAAGAACACTCATTTGTGCCAATGAAGATGCAGAAGTGCCGTATTTGACCTCTTGCAGCAGAGTGTTGCTGCTTCTTTACTTCAGGTGCTTCTTGATTTTCATTTGCTGTGACACTCTTAACTCATTCTTTTCTACAAGAAAATAACTGCCATTGACCTAGTGATGCTAGTCGAGGGAGAATAATAATAATAATAGCAACATCACATCCAGCACACCATAATAATAGATTGCAAAGACTTTCCATCAAAAAAGACCCTAAAAAGGAACATTTGCTTGCTTATTTTTCTGGTACGTACCACACACTCAGATTTGAAGCGTGGGTCTGAGGATGAGACATGTGGATGTTTCACTTGGGCACCTACATTGGCTCATAGATAAGGAAGAGGGGATGCTGGTCTGTGTCTCTCTGGGAGAGTGCAGAGGACAGCAATGACTCCCAACTTTGGGCAGGAAAGGACTTTTTTTTTTGGTCCCAAATGCATGGCAAGAGCTCGGCCCACACCTGGGTAGGGCTCCATTTCATTGATCCTCTCTGATGCCAGTGGTCTCTCCTGCTCAGATTAAGTAGGTTCAGGATAGCCTGTTTAAATACACATAATTCAAGACCAAAGGCCCTCAGCCACTTTCTGCGTGAGGCTGACTCAGGATGCAACTGGGTTTGGGTTGAACTGTGGCAGCAGTGTGCAGAAAAACAATGTAACAAAGCGAAGGGCAGGCTTTCCCCATGCTTGAAATTACCATGAGAACTCTAGGAAAAAGAGTATCGCCTTTCCCTTGGAAATCTGACTCAGGCGTAGCATTTAACGCCCGTACTGAAAGCGTATCTGATGTCCTGTTTTCGCTTTCTGATAGCTCTTAATAACATGTCTGTTGCACTTGGTTCTCTATCTAATTGATTGAGATCTTATTGCAAAACCAAGAAATCAGAAAAGAAACCAACAACGTAACCCCAATAAGTGGAGAACATAAAAATATCTTCATGAAGCTTGTATTGGAGACAGAGCTCCAGAACATACGATGGGATGAGCAAATGCATGATGAAATCTTAACACCCTCCCTGAAGCTAAAGAAACAGGCTCAGAAATTTTAAACAATCCTCCAGTATCCCCAGTGTTCCTATTTAGGATCAGCGCATTATTCTGCGTTCTGGTTAAAAAAGCCCCAACAAAACAGGCATGGCTGGATGACTGTAGGGAAGCCAAGTAGCAGAGACAACTCCTACATTACTATACAAAGTAATTATTGCCATTAAGGGATAAAGGGACACAGCAATTGCCCTTAATTTAGAAACAAAGAGCAAAGGGATGACTAGCAGCTGGAGGAGTCTGACGCAGGTGCACTAACACAGAATCTATAGCATGGGAGCAAGATGATGCGTTTTCAAGATGACATGGAAAGAACCCACTTTGAAGTTCTCAGACTGAGTAAAATCAATATCTAAATGCTTCAGTGAAATGTGTTTGATGTTATCTACATGTAGAAACCCAATAGAGGCCACTTGCTATTGAATAGTACTAGACCAAGCAAAGTAGGTCATATTACAGCTTTGTTTGGGAGGCAGCATTGTACCTGCCAGAACAGCATCCTTTATGCATTGTATCTGGCACTGGAGAATAGGTAAGATACGCACCCAAGCCACCTGCAAGAATGAGTACACAGACAAACAGCTCTCATCTATGATTGTTTTCTGAAATAATGGTTGGTCAAATTGCCAGGTTCTGTCAAGTGGCTACTTGAACCCATCTCACATGCCAGGCATTTGCAAAGGCTATTTATAGAGTGACTGTGGTGGTGCTGAAGGTCTGTCAGCATTTCCATTACAGTCTCCTATAACTTGGCAGTATGATGATCACTCCAGGCTACAGCCTGATGTGAAGGGTGGGATCTTGTTTTAAAACAAACAATATTTCCCCTTACCTTTGGGTTTGTTTCCCTAAAGGCATTAAAATTTATTGGTGTCTATTAGACTTTTTTGTGCTGTTCATTTTTTTTAAAAAAGTGTAAATATTCCTGATTCTTTTAAACTGGGAATATTCAAAGCCAAAGATCAAGACACGTTTTCCTGTAGGGAAAACAGAGGTGAATAGAGAATTGGAAATGGCAAGTTGTTGCCCCTGTGCATTATTTACACAGTCGCTGGATGATGGCTGTATGTGACACAGGGACATTGTGTTCCTGCGGAATGTGTGTGATATCGTCTTCTAGTCATGTGAAGGACTGTCAGGTGTTTCTCACAAACCATAGAGAGCTACTCCACTGTTCTGCTTGATACCCTCTGACACCATCACATGTTCTGGGGCACAGTTGTTCAAGGTGTCTGCCCACACCTGTCTCTGGGCATGGCCCCTGCCCACATGGACTCATCTGTTTCTGTGTTCAGTGAAAAGGCTTGCCATTGCTTCTCTTGTTCTTCAAGACCCCTTTGATCTCACATCAGGGGGAGCCTGGGAAGAAGACAACCTAGCTCTCCCAGCCACCTTGCCCAGCATTGCCTAGGAATTTTACTTCAATATATAGATATAGGATTCTTTAATACCTGGAGATAGTGTCAATAGAATAAGCCACGGGCTTGTTCCGAAGGAATTTCTTTGTTAATTTAGGGGAGCAAACAAGGTAGCTTGGCCAAAGTTCAAAAGGACACCACACAAGCTAGACAAAAATGTTCCACCAAAATACTGACTCAGCATATACTATTAATCCACAACACTTTAGTCAAAATGCAGTAGACCCACAACACTTAAATCAAGGTCCAATAAACCAACAATGCTTCAGGCAAAATCCAATCAATTCCACAACACTGAAATCAAGATCCAATCCCTCCAACTACAAACCACCCCAAGCATTAAGATAGGAGCAACAAAAGAGAAGCAGATGGAGTAAGAAGAGAGAAAGAGAGAGAGGGAGAGATAGATTATATATCTACCACCAAAGCCTTGTAGAAGATCAGCTCTCACAAGTCCAATGTCAGGACTGTGACACGAGGCAAACACATGCCCTTGGTTTTATTTGCTCTGGTCCCTGTGGCCAACCCCTCTAGGCAGCATCTCTGACCCACCAGCCACTCTGGGGTTCCAGGCTAGGGTGAGGGGCAGTGTTCTCCCTGTCCCTGCCAATCTGAGCCTGGTTTAGGGGCTCCAGGAGGTTGTGATGTGTTTTGCCAGGCTGTTTGTGACTAACAGCTACTCTGGGGCTTCCCCATGTGGGCTCCAGGGGCCTGCCATGAGGGATATGACACCACCCCACCTCAGAGAGGTTTGACCCATCCCTTCCCCCTCCACCCCCGCCCAATCCCAAGGTGGTTCTGACATGGGTAACTCCACCCATGTGCAGCCTGAATTGTGGGTGACTCCAGATGTGGTATGAGTGCTGTGCTCACAACAGTAGAGAAATATCCTATGCCCACACGTTTGGTAGCCACACTGCATGTGTGTCTGTACACCCAGCGTGGCTTCAGCCACCTTCTTTACAAACAGGAGGTAGAATGGTGGAGCAGAGGGTGCAGGATGCCCAGGGCACTGCCTGCCTCCACTGCTCTCCACCGTCTGCAGGCACCACAGGAGATGTTTTGCTGATGTGCCTTTCCTCACTCACTACCTCGCTCTTGTCGTCTGGCCCAAGACAGATTGCAGTGCCTGGCAGCCCCAGCTCCTCACTGCTCTCGTACGGAGTCAGGACGCATATTGATTTTTTGCTTTTCTCAGACTGCACTCATCTGTCATTTTATTTTACTGGAGATACCATTAACATTAAAGTAAAGGATGAAAGGCACAGAACCCATTAGAGAGCTTACTTCATATGTATGAGAGAGTGAGTGAAACAATTAAAAGCATATCAGCTTATAAACATGCTGATACAGTTATTAGTACAGTGAATAACACTCAGAGCATGATACCAGGGGATAGAGATGAAATCTCTCCTTTCCTTTTTCCTTCCCTTCCTGGGAAGCAAGAGAGGGTGATCTGATATTTCATAACTACATTGAATGTATGCAGCCATAGAGTTTGTAAATGAGCAAGATGAAAAGCAGACTAAATAATAAAATCAAGGGACATTACACAACAACCAGTTGGCTTCTACATGAATGAAATTCAGACCCACAATGGTAAAACTAGAGTGACAGGAAGGTTAAATGTAAAAGGAAGAGGTAGCAATACTGTCCTGGAACTAGTTTCTAACTGGGAAAAGCTTTGGCAAAGAAAAGAACAAGTTTTGTTATTCCCATTCATGGAATGATTTCACCAAAATCCTTCTGAGACCCTGATACCCTGGCAAGGATGTTACCAATGAGAATAAAAGGTGTGAAAATATTAGATAATAAGCAGGCACTCACCCACCATCTCAAACACTTCGGTGTCATTTGCAAGAAAAACACCTGCTGTGTGTGTTTTGCAGCTTTTGTTTTTATTATCTGTCCTTTTTTCTCAGCAACCTCAGGTGATGTGCCTGGCATCTGGAGCCCCAGGTAACATCACTCCAATCAGTAGGAGTGAGCACAACTTGTTGGTGGAGTTAGGCATCACATTCTGGGGTTTAGACTCACTTACTCCAAAGAGTTCTATGTTTGGTGACTGTGGGCTAGGGCTCCCCACTGCAGATAGCCTTCTGGCACTTCCAGATAGTGTCACAGATAGTGTCCCAGGAGGTCAGGCCAGGTTAGGACCAAGCCATTTTTGAGGCTGATGGTGCTTGAGAGTTTGTACAGAACAGAAAGTTATTGGAGGGTTGCACTGCTATTTGGGACAGGAATTTTTTTTGAATGGTCTTTTTGATGAGATCAGTGTTCAAAAAGCATGGACTTACTGTAGGGCTTACTGTATTTTTATGTTTCTCTTCCTCTTCTCTTTTTACTCTGTGACACTGTAGAAAAGAGCTCCTACTGTGATAATGTACTGGATGATAATGCACGGATGTGGAGTGGGTGAGTCAGACACGACAGGGATGCAGAGTTGACATGGTTTGCCCAGCTGACTGAACCACATGGTGGGTCAACCAGTCCTCAGTTGCTGATGCACCCTCACCTTTGCACACTTTCCCTGCCCTGGGGCATTCTTTCCTTGGTCAGAGCCTGCAGTCCTTGGTCCTGCTGATCCCTGTTTCTATGCGCTTGTGGCTGGCTAGGAGCTCATAAGAACTGGCAAGTCAGCTGAACTCAGTAAGGCATGAGTTTACGAGTTGTGTGAGCAGACGCTGGTGTCCACGAAGTGTTCTCTGGGGCAATCACCTTCATTCTCTCTAGTGAATGGTACACATGAATACAGATCTCAGCTCTGCAGAAAGATAGTTGCCAGCAATTAAGGAGTTTGCACACACCCATACCTCCATGAGTTTAATTGCACCAGTGCAAATCTCTGTGGGCTGATTTAGAATGTGTTTATACCCATTCACCTTGCTAGATGGTAGGAGCCTGACTGAAGTCATAAAAGGTATACCTGTGTACAAAAATCTGCCCCGGGTTCAGTGAGCAGATGTAGTCACACTGATCAAAACCTGCTTAAAATCTCACCTATAAGCTAAATAGAAACAGCAGTGAGTTTATATCAGGTTTAGTAGCTCCCTATGGAGTAAAACCATGGTGCCCCAATACATGAGTTCAGTTATGTTTGTGCTTGACAAGGATAGGGATGGCAGAAGTTAAAGGGGAGATAGAAGAGAACAAAAAATGCCCTCAAATGTATGAGTTTGGTAAAGGGAGATCTCTGTGAAAAAAAAAAACCTGAAAAAACCAAACCTGCATAGTATTTTGATCTTGCTTTGAACAACAAGCATTGCAATCCTTTAGCCTCTGATTTAACAACATTTGGAGCAGAGGTAGGCAAGAGAAGATGAATCCTGCAAGCCTGAGCGTGTTTTGGGAAGACGCCCAGTGTCAGGACATTTCCATGGCCCCAGGGCAGATGGCTGGGCTGCAGCACACTAGGAGTGGCAGGAAGGCTCTCACCTTCCATGTTGAGCAGGAGGCAACTGTGCACAGGGAAGGCAAATCTCAGCCCTGGTACACATGTACCTTGGTTCCTGTTGTGGGATCAGGAAGGAAATGCTGACTAACAGACCAGCTCTCAACCGGGTGGTTTTTGTCACTGATCCCCTAGCATTAAGCAACAGTGACTTTGCAGTGACTGACTCATTTCAGGTGTCCCTAGAATGGAAAAGTAACTGAAAGATCCTAAATTTGTCACAAAGCTCGTTTTGATCCAGGTATTTGCCTACCCAAATATTTATATAGATCAGAACAGCTGCATACCCCTTCTTTGTGCTTTGGTTTTTGTTCTCAGGGAAACTGCCAAATGCAACTATAATTTCCCTTTCTTGTGTGAAGCAACAGTGCCCAAAATTTTTAGGTCACTAGGCCACGTGGTTTACCATTGTGAAAGGCAAAGATGTGCAATCCAGTGTTTCCATTTGAGTATAGCTGTGGCAAGCTCCTGAAGCTTCGTGTGTCCCTGGGGAAGGGGCTTCAGGAGCCAGCAGTGCTTGCCCAGAGAACTCATACAGCAAGATCTCAATCAGCTGCTTCCCTGGGTGAGTCAGGTAATTTGGGATGACAAAACCTTTTCATGACTGCTTTGGATGTTGGGATCCCTCTCTGCTCCAATGCCATGCAGTGTTACCAAATGGCTGTGCCAGGGCTGTGCACCCATAGGAAAGAAGGAGGCAGCATCTGGCTGCTCTTGTTGTCAGTGGATTTGTCCTGTTCCTTTGGATATCTGGGAAGGGAGTGACTGGGCCATCTGATGCATGATGAGGCTGTGGCCGGTCATCAGGCCACTGCTGATAAATGGACTGTGCAGTGAGCAACACACAGGTCCTGTTAAAATGCTCAGCACAGATTCTCAGAGGGGATTTCTGTGGTGCCTAACTCCCAAGAGCTGTTGATGTTGTTTAACTGAAAAGAGCCTTTGTGTATTTTATTTTATTTTTCTTCAGAACAAATAAGATTGTTGGAATAGAAAATTGCCAAAGAGAAAACCTCGTGAGTGGGAAAACACAGAATAAGAAACAATGAGAAGAAAAGTATGAGGCTAAGCCAAAGCCACTCAGCTCTTTGCTTTGCCGCAATTATTTCCTGACCTGTTTATTGCAGTAAGTGCCTATTAATGGGCTGACTCCAGCTCTCAGATGTGTGAGCTCCTGCCCTGATAGTTATGCTGAGGTAAAAACAAAGTGTGAACAACAACCCCAAACCCTCCACAACCAGTTCTTGGCATTCAAAGTGTTAGCAAGCGTTAATGTAGTAATTAAATGTACCCAATGCTTTCTGACTTCACGGATGACATTATGTGGTTTGCCTGCCCACCCAAAATGCGTGGGAGGGCAAACCCAAGTCTTAGAGCTCTAGCTGCACTATGTGTCTCATCACTTTCCTTATCAAGATTTTCACAGTCACTGGGAAAGGGTTGCACCTATCAGCAGGAGACATTCCAGCGCAGGAGACAAGATGACTTTCCTACAATTCAAGCTGCACAGGATTCCTGCATAATCATATTCCCTATCTCATCTCTTTCTGCTGTGCACCTTTTTCCCTCCTGTGAAGTTTTGCATCTGAGCATAAAGGAAACTCACAGGAGAAGCAGATGTTTAAAGCAAAAATAAAACATTAGAGCTCCATGGATTCCTTACAAGGCATGGCCAGGATTGTTCTACAGTGACCCTGAGTACCTGCACTTTCAGGAAGCCTTTGACAAAGTCCCTGACAAAAAGTTCACAGAGCAACTAGTCACCGGACCAGGGATGCTGTATTCAATGGCTGAGAAGTGCAGGGCAGAAGCAGGCTGGCAACTCTCAGTGTGGCTGCATGCAAACATGGAGAAGCTTCAAACGCCGTATCTAGAGCAAGTGTTTGAAATATGTCAGTCTGGAAAGGAGGGGAAACCACTGCAGCCACAAATGTACAGAACAAATAAGGTTTGTGACTCAAGAGAGGGCAGTGAAGAGCAGCAGAAAGGGCTGAGATGACACAGCAAGGTGGCAGGAGGGGAACGTGCTACTGACAACTGTGGTGTAAAACTTCTGGAGGCTTGGCACTGCTTGCTTGGCAGTTGTATGGAAAGGTGAACTTTTCTTCTTCATGCCCTCAGCTTGTAGCAGGCAGGTAGTTTAAGTAGTATTTCTGGCTTTGGAACTGTGGGCCCGCACTTTTGCCAGTGTCCAGATACGTGTATTTTGAAACAGGTGCATCACAAACATCTTTCTATCTTCTCCCTGGGAGTCCTCTATTGGCTTGGTGCTGCTGACAGATACCATCTCATTCCTCTTCTCCTCTCCCCTTCCTCCTGCTCTTGCTGCTGCTGCTGACCAGGACTCTCACCCACTTTCTGACATTGTTTCTCAGGCTGACTGTGGGGTTGATCTGGCTACCTGATTCATCAGAATATGTTCTTTGCTTCTGATGTTCATTTTCATCTCGTTTCATGAGCTGCTTCAGGTCAGTGAGAGTTCCAAGAAACACCGGTGCTGTGGGATGGGAATGGTTGCAGCTGCATGACCGGAATGTAGAGGTGTTTTGAGGGTGAAGTGGGGCATCAGCTTCTGGCGGCAGTGATCCAATCTGACTGCAGCTCAGTCATGGTGCCCCACCAGAGCTCAATTTCCTCTGTGGCTCACCACCAGGGAAAGGCTGGGCTGAGTGTTCAGGTTACCGAATGCTGTACAGCTCTAACCCAAACTGGAATTGTCAAAAAAAAAAACCCTGAAAGGATTTGTGAGCATTTTCATAAACAGCAACATGAAGATGCCACACAATATACCATAGCTATTAGAAAACAAGCAATATGCTTCAGACAATAAAAAAATGAGTCAGATGATACCATTTACATATGCAAAAGCATTATTAGGCAATCTGTCATGTAAGGTGGGCCAGTCTTTCTAGAGAGGATACAGAAACCTGTTGAAAAAACAGCTAAAGTGATGGGAGACTTCTTGATGCAAAGTCAATAAAAAGGGCTTGCTCCTCTTAGACAGGAGGTGAATAACAGGGGACAGAGCATCCTATGGCACAGAAACAATGCATGCAATACTGTCTGAGGTAAAAATGAACTGAAACTGAAAGGTAACCATTTCCAGTAAATGGTAAATACTTTTCAACAAGCTGTCAAGTTCATTGCCACAAGATGTAAAGAAAGTAAAGGCACTATTAGGCATTTAGACATTCACATCAATAAAAGAATATGTATTGCTATTCTGTGCAAGATAGCTGGAAAAATTAAGGAGATAAGTACTCACATTGCAGGTGATAAGCTATTTTATTTTCCTAGTGCAGGTAAATTTGAAACAGTTTTGAATATCATACTACTCCACAAGTACTTCATAAGATCCTGGCACCTTTTCCAGAAACATCTGGAATTGTCCAGTCTCAAATATAAAATGCTTTAACCTTCTAAGGAAATCCTCCTGTTCCTAGCACAATAAGGAAATCCCATGTGAACACAAGTGCAGTGGATGTTGGAAACTCATTTTTCTAATACTAGGAACCAAGAATGTGTGACCCCATATGCCCATCTCTGTCTCAGAAACTGTGGTTTACAAGGTGTGGTAACAGCCTCTGAGCAGCATATGAAGGCATTCAAGGCAGAGTGCAAGACCCAGCCCGCTGTCTTCTCAGCTTTAACTTAAAAAATATTCAGCAAATGGTGTAACCCAGAATTATAACAGATTTTCTCAACAAATGGTACCGCAGGCCTATGTGATGCGAGGGTCTTCTTGCCACTGAATCTAAGAGAAGAAGAGCACCTGCCCATGAACAGTGTGTGCCAGGAAACTCAAATTAAGAAACCTGTTCCGTGTTCGATTAACAGCTCTTAATGGCTTTTTGGTCTGCCAGTCCTCATGAATTTATAGAAAAGAACTATCTTGTTTGGAATCCATAAATAATCATAAACAAATGTTGGACCAGATAATCTTGCTCCTCCACACAGAGGAGGATTTTGCAAACCTTTCAAAAACATCACTTCTTGTTGAATTTGGGTAGAGAAATTAAAGTTGCCATGAGGCAGGTTTAACTTGTGTGACCAACACTTACAAAGTGAATCACAGTAGGTTTTGCTGACCTTGGCAAAATCAGAGGTCATATTTTCACACATATAAGCCCTTTTAGACATATTCCCCATACATATTCGCCGTGAAAAGGTTTCTTTTTGTACCTCTACAGAATGTAATGCATGTCCTCACCTTCATTCTTCCCTCTTCAAAGTATCACTGAGGCTATCGAGAAGAAAATTAAGTTCCTTTTAGAACGTTTCAGTACAATTATTCAGGGCAGGATTCTCTGCCACACTCTTGGGTATTTTTATATTTATGAGTTCTCTTTAAGGCTTTAATGGGGCAGCAGCCATAGTAAGATGAACCAAGCAGGATTCTTAAAGAGAGACTTGATACATTAGGGGCAGATTCTGATTCTTATTAGCCTTATAATTTTTAATCCTCTAAGCAGTGGCAGTGATTGCAATGTGACTTGTATTTGAGTGAGGTACAATTTAGAGTGAAACCAGTTTTCAGAGGTGAAACCCTTCCTTATTCCACAAGAAAAGCTCAGACCAAATGGCAGTAATTTCCTGCTGAAAAAGAGCTGGTGGATGAGGAAGGTTATCAGATCAGCAAATCTTCATTTTCTCTATGACATTTCAGGTAAAATAAGGATGAAAACAAAGCATGGAAAAAGAATGAGGTCCAGAGCGCTTGCAGAAGCCTAATACAAAATATTCTGCTTCCCTTCATACTTTCTGTGAGTTGCCCCTTTTAGTTTGAAGTAAAAGAGCATATGATGCCAAGGCAGGATTGAGTAATACCATAACTCTGTGTGTGCTCTTATAAATTTATTGTAAATCTGAAGCAGCTGGTGGTGATTGGCTTTCAGTCAAAAACACTGAGTTACACCATGCTTAGCACAGCCTGAAATCAGTTCCTATAGCTCAGAAGATGCAGTATGAGAGGCCTTTGACTGCCCAAACCAAAGCCCCAGCTAGCTCAGTAGCCTGTCTCTAACTAATAGTGACTGACTGTGTGGATAGGAAAATGGTTTTGGGGTGACAGTGATACAGGTATATTACCAGCTTCTGACAACTTCTAACCTAGAAAATGCCTAAGCTGGAGGTGGTATCTTTATGCAGAATAGCTCAGGATGGTATTTTTCTGTGACTTTGTCCAATTGCTTTTTGGAACCCATGCAAACTTTTGGGATTTACAGCATCCTGTAGCAGTTAATCCCTCAGTATAACCTTAGCATTGTGAAAAAGTGCTGTCTTTGTTTTGAAACGACCAACTGGTAGGTTCAAAATATGATGCTGTGTACTTCTCATTGTACAGAAAGAGTGAATAATCATTCCCTATCCAAGTCTTCCATGCCATTCAAGGTTACCTAGATGCCTTTCATTTCCCTGTTCACCACTCTAGGTGAAAGTCTCCTAGGTTACTTACTTGCTTTTTGAATATTTTTTCCATACATTTAATCATAGGTGTTGGGTGTCTGTCTTTTATGTATTTGTACCTTTTTTTCCCCTAAGATTTATGAAGGACTGGAATTCCATAGGTGCTTCAAGATACAGGACTAACAGGGACTTTGGGTTCTCTTCCTTTCCTAATAGTTCCTGAAATGTCATTTCTCTTTGGTACTACTAAACTCTGAGCTAATATGCTTATAGCAACGGCTGTTGTAACACCAGGATTACTTTTATGAGGGCCAACAGGCAGCTCACAGCCCATCACTGTATCTCTGAATTTAGGGTTGCTTTTCCCTGTATGCATAGATGTGTTCATAGACACCAAATTTTGTCTGACATCTTATTGCCCTGTTGCTTTGTACCATGGCAGTGAATTGTGATTCTACACGGTCATCACTCACTTTTACAGCTTCAGTGGCTTAGTTTCATCAATAGACCTCATTATCTTACTCTCCATTGCCTTTTCTGGGTGGTTAGTGAACATGCTTAATGACACAGAAGCAGAACAGATCTCCAGAGGACCTCCAGGTTTATTCCTCCTCTTTGTTTCCTTTAATCCACGACAGAACTTTCCCCCTAGTTTAGTATCTTTATGAGTGCTTGGTAAGGATTATTGTGAAGCCTTGTTGTAAATCTGCTCCTACTTTATCAAATCAAATGAGCTACATCTACATGTTTGTGAACAGCTTAAAAAACTCTGGTAAATACATAAGACACAGCTTCCCTGCACAACATCCATTATTATTCTTCTCCGTTATATCATATTTTTCCATGTTGTTTTATGCTTTTTAAAAAGTTTCTATTGATTTGTTCAGTACAGCTGGTGGTGACAGTGATAGGGCAGCTCCCACTTTGTCCTTTCTTTACTTTGTAAGGCCACATGACAAACAGCAATGTCTGAAACAGCAAGAAGAGAGGCCCAGAAGACAGTCTTTCTGAAATGTCCAAGGGATGCAAAGATTGCTACACAGACATTTTCAGGCCTCCTTCCTGGAACTGCCATCTGCTAGAAGATATGTGAGCATCAGTTGCTATGGTAGCACACAAAATACTACGGCCGATCCCTGGAAACGTGGAGTATAGGTCTAGAGCTGGGCTGTGGACCAAGAATCTCTTGCAAGTTCTGGAGGATGAGTTTTATCCCTTTCCTGGCCTATGCAAAAGAACCTTTTCACTGTTGTATAGTCTCACAGCTGCCATGGATTCAGTGGCAGACTTTGTCATCCTGGTTGGGGATGACAATATGTAGAACTTCTTGTAAAACAAGCCTTACTTTTGTTTTGCAAATCTCCCTATAAGGAGGCAGCAATGGCCTATAAGGAGTAGCAATGGGCTGCAGTGAGACATTTTGGTGGCTGTTTCCCAGTAAACTTATGCAACATCCATTGTGCTTGTGCAGCCTGTTGCAAAAAAATGGATGCCATCCCCAGAATGTTGGCTGAATATTGATTTAGCAAATGGTGAGAAAAAAGGAATGAAATAAAAGGACATTGTAGCTGGTACTGCATATAAATAGCTGGGAGGTTAATTTATGTTATTTATGGAAATCTGGAATACTGGGAATGCTCTAATGCTTATCCCAGCTAGACTATTAGTGCTCTTCTTATGTGCATGCATCACCATGTTATCTAAATGTTGCTAAGCCCTCTTTAAAAGAAGTCAGGCAAGGCTTTAAGCAGACTAGAAAGGAGACTGTGAAAAGAAGTATAGTTTTCTGTAACTATTTATAAACCTAAAGGGATTCATGTAATGTAAGTGCACGTAAGCCATGCTTTTATTTACCTAACAGGAGAGAAAAGCTGCAACAAAAGGAGGAGAAAAGAATGTCCCTCTCCCAAAAGAACAACAGTTACAGATGATTTTTAAAAAAACACAGATATAGTTGGTTCAAGTTTTTTTATTTTTCTGCTGAAAGGGTGCATATGTGACTAGTGGAATCTCTCTGAACCAAAGAAAACACTTCAGATCAGTTTATGTTCAACACGGATTTGCCTTGTACAAAACGCATAGTCCTCACTCATTTGACTATGCAAATAACATAAATTAGGAAAAGAAAAATGCAAATGGAATATGTATCTCATCTCTCACTGGAATGATAACTACAGCACTTCTATGAGACACACCATGATTTGCTCTTGAGGCTTCTCTTTTAAAGGCTTGCAAAAAAGGTGTGACAAGGAGATCCAGTGGTGAAATTACTGTTCTACATCAGCTAAAAATACTCCCTGGTCAAAGCAAAGAGTGGATGAGAATGTGCCAGAGGTGGGGAGGGAGGCGAGCCTGCAGCGTGTATAAACAAATGCCCCAGTGACAACTGGAATGTATACAAAGCCATTGTTGGAGATTTCCTACACCTTCAGGGGCTCATTCTTCTGCTGAGATGCACAAACATAGATGCTATTCTGACAGGGTATCTCAAAGAGTGTAAAAGCAAAAACCACCGCTAAATATAGAAGGCTGTCACATGCTGCCTTTAGTCACATTTCAATTCATTGTAAACTGCAGCATGCCTTGCACCACGGTTCTTTTAACCTTGGTGATGTGTTTGAGGGTTTTTTCCTTTGTGCATGTCCCTTTCTCCCCTCTAATTTGGAAATGCAAATGTAGATGTGCAGTCGATAACCTGGCAGTTTGGATGGTCCCGTTGAGCTTTAAAATGTACAGGCAGGTTGGAAACAACATGGAAAGTGTTGGTGAAAGGGGGAGCAAGTGGATGAGTCACTTTTAAAGCAAAGCAGGCAAACTAGGGAAAAACAAAAAAAAAGAAAAGAAAAAGATCTGTGTCTTGACTCAGTGCCCAGACTCTTGAGATGATGCTTCACTGCAGAGTCTGAAGTTCAACTTATTTTTCCTCTCATTTGTTCTCTTATTTTTATGTCTTACATAATGGAGCTTTGATTCATAGAAATCTATTTATATAGTCTAGGATTTGGGCCAAACTCTGAAGTCCTAACTCTGTCTTTCCTCAGGCAAAATGGCCATTGTGGTTAGTGGTATGAATGAGGTTTGCTGGGACTGTGTGTTCAGGGCTGGACTCCTGGGGGCTATTTTTATTCCCCCTGTAGTTTCTTATATCCTTGCTAGAATATGATTTCAGGTGAGGAACTCTAGGCTGTATTGTAGCTGAAGGACAAATTGCCAGAAAGAGACAAAATATCCCAGCTCTTACTGGTGAGGCCAGTATGAGCCTGTGCTCCCTCTGTGTGCCCAAAGGATACCAGTCAGCACTTTGGGTCTCAGCTTTTTGCCTTATTCCCCTCTTTCCACATCAGTCCTCCAGGAGGAGAGATGTGGAAGCCACATGGAAGCCATTTGCTGGGAAAGCCCTGACATGAGGATGGGGATGTTCTCCCCATTCCTGTGGTTCTGGCATGTGATATTTGCTGTGGAGAAGGGATGGCTGGACCACAAGGCACCAGCACCATCCCTGCAGCAATTTGTCTTTTTGAGGGCTGTGGTTGGATGGTGTCATTGAGGGCAGGTTTGCAACGGAATAGGATCTTGGAAGTGGAGAGCAGGAGCTGGCTTCCTCCAGGGCTGCTTTGCTTGGGGCAGTTGGGTGTGAGCAGAGAACCCCATACCCTGGGTCTATCAGACGAGCTGGCAGAGCCAGCTGACCTTTTATCTGACAAGCTGGCAGTGAGGAGAAGGCTGCCAGAGAGAGAGAGCTCCCTGCTGACATCAGAGTTATTCTTGGGGCTAGATGGAAAACAGTGAGAGATAGTGCCCTTTGCTGTAATGATGAGGCTGATTTCAAGTACTTCGCATGAAAATAGCAGCTCAAACACAACTAAGTAGGTCAGAGAAGCAGAACTGAGGGACATTGCTTCTCTGTGGCACTGTGACTAGAGGCTGGAGTTTTTGCTCTCTAACAAAGAGCAAACCCAAGAAGAAGCTCCTCCAGGGGCGAGACATGCCCAGGAATATTCTTAGCAATCTGCTAGTACCTCAGCTCATCACCCAGCATTTCTCGCAGTGCAAATGCTCTTATAATCCTGTTTGTTTGTTGGGGTATTTTTTGCTTTATTTTGGTTTTTGTTTGTTTGTTTGTTTATGGCTGCTGGTAAGAATGCAATAACTTTGATGATACTACCTCTTGGTCATATTTGATGACACAGTGTTCATATTTTTAACCAGACTAAAAGAAATCACTGTAATGATTCAGGAAGAATCAGGGAAAATGTTTTCAGTTTATGCTAGAATACATACACACATATTTATATATAGTTCTCTCTATGTATACGAAAATTTTTGTCTTTTGACTGATTTGTCAGAGTTCATAATGCAAGAGACATAGATAAAGTATGCCAGATTTTGACAATACCAGAGTAATGAAATAGCCAAAAAAGCACTCACTCTTCACTTCCTCAGCTATTATTCTTTGAATGCTGGAGATAAATGTCATTTGTAAATCCCACTCGTTGCTAACATTAGTACTATGCATATGTACTTCCTTTGACAAGTTACCCTACCAGTGAAATCTGCAAGGCAGCAAACTTGAAAGTTTTCTTTAAAGCATGGATAATTACTAATTGGGGGGCATCTGTCTCTGTGGGCACCCACACAGAGAACACTTTTCTTTAAGATGTTCCAGGTTAGTGACTTACAGTCAAGGAGCCTTGAAACATTTGACATAATTTCTCCTAATTATGAACTCTATTATCAACTTTCTCTCTGCTGGAATGGCTCTTCCCTTCTTTCCCCTTCTCCTTCCTTTTGCAGCACAAACTATGCCTATGGGCCTTGGGCTATGCTCCTTTTCATCTACAGCCCAGCTAACTGAGATGACCCACAGGTTCCAGGACAACCCTGAAAAATATGAGCCTGTTGGGTCAGCCGCTGCTTGGGTTCTTCCCAGCTCTCCAGCAGCATCTCACAGTGGAGAGTGAAGCCACTCCTATATGATGCTGTCTCATGCCAGGAAATCTGAGGACCTCACTTATGTGGAAGAAATCATCCTTCATCACAAGACAGATGCTGTTCCTCAGGAGCCTTTTTCCTCCAGGCTGAAGTTTGTGCTGGTTATATTGCCACAGGAGGCATCATGAGGGGTACAGCCCACAGAAATAAATCATCCAGCTCAGTGGGCAGAGCTACTCTGTCCCTCAGCCCAGAGAGAAGAGCTGCATTTTCTCACACTGCTGTCTCTTTATGGCTTTACCATTCGAGAAGGGGACTAATAACATTAAGGTTACCTCAAGCCAATGTCACTTGTCTCCTGCTGGGCTGGAGTACAAAGGGTCCAGAAGGCATTCCAGATCTGAAGTCTGTTAAGGCCCACTGATCATCTTCTGGAGTTGCCTGCATTTCTCCACTGACTCCAGACAGGCCCTTTGGAAACTGCCCTCCAAAATCAGCCTAGAGAGGAGGTAAAACCTCGCATTTGTGCATACCTCTGGCCCTTGTCCTTCCCTTCCCATCTCATCCAGGTATCTTGAAACCTTAAAGCCATTGATAGAGATGAAAGGATGGAACTGGATATATTTTTGTGAAGATGTGATTAAAGTTTTCTTACTCTATATGCTTTCCTCTTTATTTTCCACTGCTTTTGCATTTTGTTTAACCCTATTGTATTTTCTGCAAGCTGATCTGTGGTCCTAGTAAGTTTTTTTCCTAGCAAGAAGTTGTTGGTGCTTCTAGAAGGAGAGAAAGTGTTAAGCAGCTTTTGGGGTAGGTAGAGAAATCTCTGCTGTGTATTTAACCTACATTTGTTTTTAATTTACAGGAGTGTTCATGTTATAAGTCTGCTGTTAAATATGAAACAAAGTAGCTCAAGTAGTTCAATAGGATTTTAAATTACTAAAGAGCTATAGTAACAAAATTTGTAGTGTCTTTTCACAGGGGTGACACAGTCTTGAAACAGGGAGAAAAATACTGGTCATGTTAAATTTCCTTGGAGCTGGCCACCTTACCTTTCCCCAGTTAGCAGCTCATTTTAATTGTAAAGAAAGATATTCTCTGTTCAAAGCTCAAGATTTGACTGGCATATCCAACACCATACTGGTAATATTAGTCCCTGGCATCCCTAGGCAAGTTGACGAGAGAAGCAAATTCTGCAAAACATGGAAACAAAGGCAAGTGGCAAGCCACACAATGCATTTTTTGTCTGCACATATGTGAAGTTCATTGTCAGAAGCCATACTTTCCTCCAACTGTAGGAGAAGGCTGCAATTGTGGAAATTCCCAACAACGATCTTGAAGTAACAGAGGCTCTAGCACATCTAGGCAGAAGTACTGTATGTTCAAAGAGACAAAAGGGAAGGCCCTCTAAAGGCCAAGAAACTGGAGTAAGGAAGGATATACACATAGTTTCTCTTTAGAAAGCCGGCTACTGAACAGCTATGCTTGCCTTGTAACTCCCAGCACTTTAAACTCTGCTGGTAGACCTGCTATACCTTAAATTCAGTATTCAGTGCTGCATCTCATAAAAAGGAACTGGTTAAAGGCAGGTCAACCTTTTAAAGTTCTGCTAAAGGATTTTGCTTAGAAATTGTCTGTTTAGGAACATTTTTGCATGCTGCAGTCCCATCTGTGCTTTCGATGTGAGTCTGTAGTTTCACATCTAGACTGTAAATACAGAACATCTGTTGGGTCACGTATAAACAGTTACATAAATAGCTGACAGTGGACAAAGCAATTGCTTTGGTAAAGTAGGTAATTGCTGGGCAAGTTACCCAAAAGAAAAGCTCGCTTCTCTTCCCTGAGAAACGGGGTGTAACAGGCCTTCTGGCATAAGGAGTCTCAGATATTAGTGGAAGCACTTTTCTTTTCTGCCAACCTAAGTAATAAGTATTTTCTCTTTAAATAAACGTGCCAAGTTTATGCTTCAAAGATTTCTTGCTCAAACTCCATCTCCATATAACCTTTCCTGTCTGGCTGCATAGCTTCTTAGCATGAAGCACCTTAACATTTTTATTGCGGCAGGAGCTTTGCTGCAGTGGTCATTTCCTTAGCCCATTGCTTAGACTACTCCATCATCACTTTTTCTGCTGGCTCCTTTCTCTCCGTGGTGATCACATCCCTGCTCTAGTTCTCATCTCTTTGTGATATCAGGCAGAAATAATTTCTCTTCACTTGTAAGATCTACTAGAGCCTATCCCCACCCTGCCCATAAACCTTCATTCAATGTCAAGAGTCTGACTTCCACCTTCAGCAGCCACAAGCAAGCACCTCTGCTATTTTCTCCTCGGGCTTGGGTGGAGCGCCTCATTAAAAATGTACAATGTTCTCTCCTGCTCTTCCAGGCCCTGTTTTCAGAAAGATTCTCATTTGAACAATGCAGGCCAAAATCTGGTCCGCAGTTTGTTGGACCCACAGAATGGCTGAATTTTTCCTATGCTCTGTTTGTGTCTCCGGGTCTAGTTTTTCATGTTTGTGTTGTAAGGGAGGCCAGGGTCTTGTATGCTGAATAGTACAGTGGGGATCCCAAATCTGTGGCAACCACCAGTGACTAATTGCACGGGAGCATGCTTGGGCAGAAAGAGAGGAAGGGAGGGGAAGGTACACAGAGATTTTAAGAAGCTCCTTTCCCTCCCTTTAAAAACTCTCTTTGATACACCTCAGCACCGTCCCTCCAGGGTAATGGTGTGTAAACTTCACAGACCTTTTCTTCAACCTGGAGCTCTGGCCTGGTTTTCTCCAGGAATGCAGGGAGCTACACAGGATGCTTTCAGATATTGCATTACATCTGAAACCAAGGCAGTGCTTTTGAGTGGAAAACCCAAGTCAGCCTCAAGGAATCGGGAATTTGGTTTGTAGCCAACTCTTTCTGTGTAGCTCTGCTTTTCACATTGTCCTGCCCTCCTGTTTCCTGTAGGCTTGGTCCTGGGGAGAGTTCGGTTCTTGCTTTCTCCAGAAGTTTTACTACTGGAACAGTGCAGCATTTTACTATCGGATGCATCCTTCCTCTGCAGCTATCCCTATGAGGAAAAGCAGCACACATAAGAGAGAAAAGAGTGTTGTGAAGGACTGTTTATAAATGACTTCAGTGAGGCAGAGTGATGTGTCATTCTGGCAGAGAGCCCATTAAAGAGGAAGCGCTACTCTTGAATGCATTCAGCTGGGGTTTCTGAGAACTCCTTTATACCCACTCATTATCCATTTCACATTCTGGAAGTGGATGGTTATGTTTGCCTATGTGACGCAGATCTTAATAGTTTTCTGCAGTACTACATCATTTAGCTCTCAGCTAATACAAACCCAAGCTAGTAATTAGCATTAAATGCTGAGAAATGGATCTGATGTGATGAACACTCAACACATAATGAGAACATTGTGATTTCTTACTGGGAAGCCATCGTGGTCTTACAACATAACCAGTTGTTACAGATGCCCAAACAGAGTTGAAATCAACAATAGGATCTGGTTACACTTGCAAACCTAATTGTTGCTAGTCTGGTAGAAGTTGCACTCTCGGGCTCCACTTAGACGGATAACAACTCTGGCATCTATTGTCATTTCATAATGGTGTAATGCTCTTTATGCCACAGAAATCCCAGATGAGCCATGAATTACACGTAGATCAGGCATACCATGGAAAATGCAGCTGTGTTGGGAGATGAGGCTTGCAAGCAACTGCTCTGCAAGGCCATCTTGTACACTGTAGAGTGGGACAATGTAAGTCAATCACAATAATTATTAAATAAAATTATTAAAGTGACAGAAACACTGGAATCCGAGCGTGCCAGACACTGCAAAACCAGCAGCTGGTTTCTGCTGGACATAGAGACAATCAGAAAGAAAGGAAAAAGCCTTAACAATGAGTAGGCTGTAGACTTTTTCCTTGATACCACAAAGAAGACAGGTGCCCGGAGGAGGTAAATAAGCTGCAGCCCTTCTGTCTTCTGATGCTATTGGGAAACTGGTGGTGGTAGTGACTGTGGGACTGTAGACTCCTCAGGGTTGAGGATGAGTGTACAAAATGTTCTGGGATAAGCCCTGAATACGAGGGCATGTTCCCAGAATTCTGTTTTTTCAGAGTGAGCTGTAGAGGGGAGAGGCCACAGTTTCGTGCCCCACACAACAGTGCTGCAGAGCCCCAACCTCTCCAAACTGGGTGGTCCAGGCCCCTTAAAAGCCAGCCAGGGAAGACTTGTGATAGAGAAATGCAGAATGAAGCTGTCCCTCTTTGTGGGAGGCTGACCTTCCCCTCTCTACAGAGCCTTCACCTTCCCTGATTTAGTTGCTGCTGCTGCTGCTGCCGCTGCATTTCTCTGTCAGAGGGGTAAAACTTTGCTGGGGCATTGGCGATACCTGAGAGCTGTGGGGAGGAGAGGACCTGCCCCCCAGCCCATGAAGTGCCCTACTGTCCTTTGTCTCTCCAGCCTAGATGCTGAGTTCTTGTGGTAAGGGAGGAGAGGGGACACAAAACAATGTTTAAAACAAAGGAAAGTAAGGTGGCCCCAGTTGCCAAAGTGTCTTCATTTAGCTTTGGATCCAGGCAGAAATAGGCTGCTATGTTTAAGCATATCAGTAATGTGATAGCAGCAAATACAAGACTAACTGCCTGCTTCTTGTGAGATTTGTGTCTTGGGTTTGGGTTTTGGGGGGGGTTCTTTTGCAGGGTTGCATCCGCATTTGGAAAGGCGCAATCCAAGTGGAAAAAAAAAGACAGGTGGGAGAAGGGGTAAGGAATGAAAATAGGGGAGAAACTAGATAAAACCAGAGAGTGAACCCAAGGTGAAGAGATCACAGGCAGTTTACAAGTATTTGAAACAAAGCTTTGATCAACCCACTCCAGAGAAAAGCCAGACTGTACTGTGGAAAATGTTGAATGCACTGTATCAGACTTCAGCCTCATCCTGATCAAAATATTCCACGTCCGTATCAGGCAGATAATAACAAAAATTCTTATGAAAGTTCACGCACAGTAGCGGCTTGGAAAATACAGTGGTGTGAATCCTCATATGTAAATATAGATAAAACACTGATGGGCATTCACTGAGTTTACTCTGGAAAAATTAATCACTGCATTGATTATACCAAAATTGGAACTTGCCTCAAGCCCAAAGGCTTGGATCACAAAACTTGCTCCCCTCATGAATGCACAGCAATTCCTTGCCAATGGTCATTAACATGGCTTACCATGAAGTACCTTATTTTCCTTTTTTTTTTCCCCGAAAAAATACATTCTTTAAACTGTCGAATACTGAGCTGAATAGAAACTTTTGTACCATATACAGGACGATTGAACATACTACTTCAAAGCCATCCCTCTTGGGCTTATGGCTTTGCTTTGTGTATTTTTAAGATTTTGTGTATTTTTAATATTTTGTTTGCTTAGAATAGCCTGCAGTTGAAACGACAGGCATTATAATATATCCACATTCCCCTCCTCGACTAAATTAATCCCAAAAGACACAGAAGCAGGTTCTCAAGGGGGAATTCTTCATGTACCCTTTCAGTCAGTCCTTCATTTCTCTGTGCTTTTATTTTTCGGTTTTTAGTGTAGAAATGTCACAGTCATGATCTGTGGTAATGGTAATTCCATTTCCCAGCTTTGTTCAATTTGCCTTGAGCTATTGGATCCAAAATGCACAAAGGAAAAACAAAAATATTTGAGTCTAGTGGGATAGCTAGGGTCAGCTTTGGGCCCACGGTATGAATGGGGTAAGGATTATCTCTGGCAAGGTATCTTCATGCACATTCTGGAAAGGCATATATTAATTTTTAATCTATTAATTTTCTAAATTATTCATGTCAGAGAAATAGAATAAAGAGAGGAAAAGGCATGGCAGACAGTGTAAAAACAGTGTACCTGTGCAGCTAATGATCTCTTTTCTCTCTTAGTATGCTCCAGTTCTCCTTCTCACCACCCTGGTACTCTTGTGGGCACAGCCGTGAACAGGCATATGTTACCTGGCAGTAGTGGGAGTGCCCAGACCTGATTCTCTTCAGGCTGAGCTTTGCAAACACACCAGTACTGGCATCAGTGCCAAATCAGGAGCCTCCACCCCACCTTCAACCACTCTTTTGTCCCCTGCAGGGATTCCTCCCCATAGCTGTGCTGACAGAGCTGCTTGTGGGTCTCCACTGTAAATTAGATTAGGCATCTCTTCTGTGCGATAGAAAGAAGCAAATATATATTTTTTGGATTCCTAGGCCAAAACTCATTTAAAACTATTCTCAGAATGGATACAGTGCATGGGCAGAACTATGATTTGATGAGTCAGATAGTTTTTCTTTGACAACACCTTGTTTAATGGTGTCAGTAGTACACATGCTTGCCGATAACACTGAGCAGACCTGACCTCTGGCTCCTTCAGCCTCTACTTATCTAGTGAGAGTTGTTGTTACCTCAGGGTGCTATACAGATCAAAGGCAGCTTGTTAAATATGCCTACAGATTTTCAGACCTGTAACTACATCTCTCTGTGTATTTGGGTGACACACAGCACAACTGATGCTGATCTCGATTGTACCTTTTTTGCATTACCGTCAAACAAACGATGAAAAAGCCATGAGCGGAATCCTCTAAGGTATAGCTGTCTGCATGCCATCTCCTCGCTTGAGTTCTTCAGGTCGGTGAGACTGTAAGAGCAATCCTCGGCAGGAGCTTTTATTTTAAATTAAAGATGCTACAAGATTATTATGTCATGAGGCATCATGAAGAATACCCTTTCAGGAGATCACATTGACGCTTCCACCCTGGAACTGCATGATGCAACAGCTACACACATTGCTAATGTTTGTGTAGGTACTGTGTAAGGTCCTCCAGGGCAGGCAGGGAGGCACCACTTTGTTCTCTCACCTGCACTGAATAAAGAGTGTTGTCTGTGTGGCGACAAATCCTGCCACAGACTTTTGTTATGCTTGGAAGGAAAATAATATGATGTGTTACGAAGCCCCATAGGTGATAAGGAGAAGTTTGCTTTGCTTTGCTTTAAATAGGGGTTACTTTGTGCATAGGCATCTGCGTAAGGGGACACAGCAGTGATGAAGATAGTCAGATGAAGACATTGACCATCGTGTTTAGAAACCTAAATTTCAATATCTTAATCAGTGCTTTTCTCCTGAGCCATCTTCAGCATGGTCTTCAGGTAAAACACTATCTAATAAACAATGTCTCTGCTGGAAAATTCAAAGCCATTTTAACTGTATGACAAGACTGATCATATCCTCATGCATCTTCTTATGGTTGACCTCCACAGAACCACTGGGGCATGGACACAAAATGTATCCGGGTGAATGGCCTGTCTGGAATCCTCCTTTTCACACTGAAGGAGTAAAAACAGGACTGATACTTTGGAAAAGCCACTGCTCTGTGGAGACTGCTGCTGGCAGCAACCAGGGTTATAGGTAAATTCATACCTCAAGCGCCACAGAAAAAGGCAAGATCTGAGGAAAGCCTTCTACCAGGTTAGGGATGGGAACATCCCCAAATGAAGTAAGGATGTGGGGAGGCAATTTAGCCACAGAGACGAAGTACTCCACACAACACCTAAGCCTGACCGTGTAGGTAGCCCTGGGAGGGCTGAGTGGTCCAGCTGGCACATCCACAGGCTTGTAGCCTTTCTTCTGACACAGTCACACCACTGCCACAGTGGAGACTTCAACAGCTGAAGCCAAGCCTCTGCCTTGGCTTGGTGGCCTACCTGTCAGGATCAAGATGGTTTCTGACTTTCTTGCAAAATTCAGGTAGACTGAACAGAATAAATAACATCCTGGTTGTTGCTGAGAAGGTCTAGAACAAATTTTGTCTGAAAGTCAAATACTTAAGCAATGGCCTCCATTTGGACTGTTAATACACTCAGCAACACCCTGAGAAGTAGCAACCCAGGCAATCTTAAGGATGCTTGGCAGGAAGAGTGTGACTGCCAGATCTTACCTCTGTACCACTTTGTGTGAAACTATGCATGCATAAGCCACAGTTATCCCCACATGTCCTCAGTGCATCAGAGTGGGGTTATACCAGCTTGCCTCACCCCCATGAGCCCAAGGGGGGGGCAGCTCCATCTGTGAGACTTTGGCCTCAGAGCCAGGCAACTTAGCTGGCAGTGCTTCTCCAGGATACAAACAGGATCCCGAGGAAGACCACCAGGGTATTTTCTTGGATTTTCTACCACTTTGGGGTTTTTTTTGGGTAGTGTGAACTGTCCTGTCTCTATTCCCTTATAGAGGATGGGAACAGATCCACTTTACCAAGACTATGGATGGATAGCTCATAATCTGGATTTGATATCTGACATAGTAAGTCAGAAAGGGTTAGCAGCTCTCATTCTTTATTTATTGTATTTCTTCAGACCTTAAGTAAGTGCTAAAAGGGCAGAGTGTACTTTTTACTTATTTTTAAGGTTTTGATCACATTATCATTTTATGTTTTCTGTTCTTCTGCAGTGGTTTACTCCAGTCATAAATGAGCGATGGTCTGGGCATACTTAATCTGAGAGGATTCCAGATGGCTGTCATAATAGAAAGTGACCAGTTTTTCAGTGTGTGGTCTGTGCTTAATCTAAAATGGTTCCCCAAATAAATTTGATATGAAAATACCTCTATTATCTGTGGATTCTCCAGTAAGGAAGTCTGGAACTTTTAAAAAGTTTTATTTTTAGTCACTAATGGTGCAAAGCTATCAAATGTGGACTATTTTTCGGGTTTACCCCTTGGCAGTAGCTTTTCTGCAGGAAACCATTGCAATCTTCTTGCGTTGAAGAACAGAAGTTTTTGCATTTGACAATTACAAAATACTACTAATTTACACTCTTCATCTGCTTGTTATTTTGATTTATGCCCTTGGGCAAACTCTTAGTTCACACAGTCCTGCATCTCATCTGTAATGGTCAGATCCAGTGAGGGTCATGATAGGTGCCCTGAGCTTAACAGGTCTGAGCTTGGTGGAAACAGCCTCTAGAGATTTTCAGAGCTCCTGGCGTAGGGGAGAGAAGGCCTGGGGCCCTCTGTTTTTGATCACAACATGGGTGGTGGTATCACTGCCTTTTCTCAAAAGTCCCTTTCCACTCACCCATATCAGTCTATTATAGCACCATGGTCAGTTGGAAGCTGAAGTCTGCAGGGACATGGATATCTAATGTGTCTATACTTTCAAGGGTTGGGATCAGAGGATGTAAACATGTCAGGTATGAGGGTAGTGTAAGAATGACCCTTTGAGGTAGATTGTTTGGTCGACCATATCCCTGATCTGATGGAGCTGGGGTGCCCTAAGGGCTTGCACCATGGTGGTTTAAGAGGGACCTTACCAAACCATGTGAGTATTACCTCAACCTTCTGGGCCTCTGCATAATGGAAGATAACAACACTTTCCTTCCTCACAGAGACATTGCATTTGCATTTGTAAAGTTTTCTACAATGACAGATAAGTAATTATCTAAGTAAGAGAAACTAAGTACCTAACATAAGTACATGAATCTTCTCATTTGCTTTGACTCATCTCTATCTGGACTAACTCCAATCACCAGCTGTAATTGCCCCACTCCTTATGAAATCAATATTCCGGTAAATCATTGTCTTTTTCAACTTCGAACATGAACATTTTATTGCACAATGACATCTATCTCAAATCCAGGCACCCTTTCACCCTGAATGCCTGTGAATTTCAGGGACCAATATTTGATGATGTTGAGAATAGCATATATGAGTTACATTAAATATTTTTTTCTGTGGGTTCTGAAAAACACTGATAAACTTGAAATATTCTGTCAAACACAGAGTGTACACCAATATGGCATAAACACACCATCTACTCATCCTGGAAATGCGACCTGATAATTTACTAGTCTAGCATAAGATCTCTGCACGTGGCTGGTCAGTCCACACCATATGGGAGTCACCTGCCTGTATCTTAATTACATCTTATAGTCTGGCACTAGAACTCCCATCACCATGCCTCAGTAAGCAGCCCATATTCTAGAGCTGTCAGATCTTATCTACAGAAAGAGAGAAAGCCTAGGAAAGTGGAGAGGCTAGAAAACAGTGATGGGGACTTGTGGGATTATTGCTGGTTTTAAGCACTCAGGGTGGATGTATCTAGGTGCACTCTCACCATGTCATGAGATGGGGCAGTGCAGGAGACCACAGTATTGCTGTGAGCACCAGAAATGCATCAGAGCTTGCAGGCTTGGTCTGAGTTGTCATCTGCTCCTGTGTGGCCACCACAGATGCATATGGCAGAGTGATCTGAGAATCTGCAGAACTGCCATGACTAAAGGTTTAAACTCAGCAGCACAGATCACTGCCAGTGTTGGTGTCGTGGCTCACTTAGAGGCTGAATGAAGCGTCCTGCCTAAAAGCTACGTGACATGTCAGGACAATGGCTTGTTTGCATCTTTATCCATTTCTTTATGAGAAGATGACAAGTTTATTGAGTCAAACTGTGAAGCTTTTGTTCAGAGTGGTGGTGTCTCTGCTTAACTTGAGGGGAGCTTTGCCAGAACAAATTCTGAATGAAAAAGGAGGCAGGGATTCAGGTTTTGATGAAGTGTTTTAACTGGCATTTTAAGTTGAAACATATTTGGAGGGGACTCTGACTGAAACAAAGTTTTTGTGGTAAATATAGCAATTTGAGATTCAAAAGAAGTTGCAAAATTGTTGCCATGTGTGCTGAATTTTATCCCATGCCGGAGTCCTTCAGAAAGACTTTGACTAGTGGAGTGGGTGAGATTAATAAAGATTTGAATAATTTATATCACTGACATACTTTTGTGGGGTTTTTTCTCTTCCCAGAGATGTCTCAGTTGGACTTTTAGCCACTATGTCTAACAATTTTGATTACGTGATTACGAATGCTTGAAGTTATAAGAAGTATGTAATGCTTTTTTATGCTATTCCCCCATTACTAGGCACCTAAAATAATAGAATCTGACCAGGGCATAGGGCCTCCTTTCATAAGGTCTCCTGTGCAAATATCTTCTGAAAACAAAGGCATAATAAAGGTTTTATTGTTTTCTCTTCACATCACTTGCACATGCCACAGAGATGGAAAGGAGGAAAGGAAAGATTTTAAGTGGGTCCTGAGTGGGATTCTTTTCTAAATGGGGCTTATTTGTCACTACCTTAACACAGAAAAAGAGAGCAAAGACAGGATCTTGGGGCAACCCTGCCTCTAGGCAAGCTTCAAATTAGAACTTCCACATCACAGATTAGTGACTATGTGTACAGTGGCAGGGTGAAAGATGTGGCACCTGCAAGACTTGGCCTGGAAAGGTGAGGAGAAAACCTGAGTCAGCTGCTGACACTGTGCAATGTCCACTGATAACCTACTTGGTAATATCACATCAGTGCTGTGGGTCCCACACTCTTTCCTCCAGGCCTCCCCCTCATGGGATGCCACCGTCATCATGCATCCTCACATGCATGCTGCGTTCACATTATTGCCCATCAGATCTTTAAAAGAGGGAAAGAGGCATGTTTTGTGTTGTGCTGCAGGAGTGTAGTGTCTCATCATGTTATACTGTGTTTCTCATTGATGCTTATTAATACAGCTGTAATACAAGTAAATCTTTCTGCTGCTGTCGATGAGAGCACTAGCACAAGTCTGGAGCTGAAAAAGTAAAGGTGAGATGGGGGCTGCACAAGTGACATTTCAAACACCAGAAAAGACCTAGACATATGAAGCCTCCTGCATCCTTGTTCCCTTCTGTCATCCCTATGTCTTGGAGGGGAGAGGGGGACATGGCAAGACCGCATGAAAGAGCTGAGTGAAAATGAGCAGACGTCATTAAAATTATCCAGTGGACCTCAGTAAAAATGCACTGAGTGGTCCTGACAGGGAGAGACATTTTTCACACTGTAATGGCCACACAGCTCCCTAAGTGGAAGAAGGAAGGTCATTTACTTCACAGAAGGGAAAAAAAAAAAGTCTCTGAGATCATTTATAACATTACTCACAACCATTATCTATCCCAAATCATTCTTATGCCTTGTCTGTGATATTGGCTGCCTTGGAGTGCTCTGAGTTGCTCTTAACATAAAAACCTTTCTTATTCCTTAATGGCATACCAGCTGAAATATTTAAAGCATTTGCAGACAAAGTATCTAATTGTATCCTAGATGCATGAAGGCCCCAGGGAATGCTAACTGCTGCCACAGTCACATTTACCTGCCCTGGGGAAGGCTGTTGTTTCAGTAAAAACCCCGTCAAATACAGTTTGGTTAATAAGAAAATGCTTTTCCACAAATAGAGCATCTTTAGGCTCACATCCTGCACTGATGAACTCCTCTTAAGTGATAAATCTCCCTGACCTCTCTGACAGCCCACTGGTCCATGGCACCCTGGAGAGAGGGCTTCCCCAGCTGGAGGGCTGGCAGCACCCACCTCACCTCCCACCCAATACCGAGGTCCCCCCTGCACCTGATGGAAGGGGGGGTCATGCACTGGGTTGTCCTCCCAGAGCCTTCTGCATTCAAAACGGGACGTGAGTGTAGGATTAAACACAGGTGCAGAAAGAAAGACCTAAAAACTCACTTAAGAAGAACAGGCAATGAAAGAAGACTAGAGCCTTTTTGCCCTTGAGCCATGCAGTTTTTTGCTTGATTTGTATTCTAGTCCTGTTTCCCATCCCCATGCAAGAGACGCTGATGTATGTGGCAATGGTTTTTCATGCATGACTCTAGCAGATATCTCTGAGCTCCAGCCCACCATGCTGGCTGATCTGGTAAGAGTCTTGAATAGTTTCTTGTCTGTGCATGGTTTCTTTTAGTGGCTGGACTAGCAATTACAGAACGATGTCCTGTCCAGTACGTGAGGGGCTAGTAGGGATCATTCACAATCTCCTGAATAATTTTTTTTCTCACTCACTGTCTTTATTTGCCTGTGAGTCCCACCCTGCATTTACCAAAAATGTTTGGTTTTGACTCTACATGCTGCAGAGCAGGATTGTTGCATTGCAGGGCCCTAGGGGGAGTATCTGGGACCATTCTTCAAATCATTATAATATTTTCTTCAAGGTTGTGGTGCAGTTGTTTCCTCTGCCTGGGGCTACTCAATGGGTCCTATTTACTGTTGCCAGAAATGTTAAAACTAGTCATCTGCCTGTGTGAGGCAGGCAGGGGGGTCATCCAAAAAGAAAAACTCTCTTTGGTTTGTCCCAGTGCTGAAGAAATCACAGCCATTGCTAAAGATCTCTGCAAACAACCTGAGAACCCTGCTCATTCCCTAACACAATCAAAATGACTGCCACACTAGTAAGACATTATTTGAACAGCAGGAAACTGTGGAGATGTGAGGCAAGAAAATATGCGGAAAATACAAAGCAATTGCAAACCTGGGCTGCCATGAAGTGGAGTATTTGAAAATCCTGCCCAGAAAGTCCTGAAGGGAAACTGTTACATATGGTGCCCCAGATTATTTCATATGAGACATTAAGGTTAGTAGTGACTATCACTTTTCCCATACTACTGGCAGCGCCCTAAACCAAATCAAGGGCAAAAATAAATTGTCCTGCCCAGATCCTATAACTGTGAAAAAGCACGCCCTATTCCCCAGAGTAAAAGTGGTTGAATGATCTACTCTAAGAAACATGACTCCAACTATTTAGTGGCAGCCATCTCAGGTCACAGCGGTGCAGTTCCATTAAAAAAAAAAAAAAGAGAGGTGGGTGGAGAGCAGCTGAGAACACTGTGAATGAGCATGGGTTAGTCCTAAACCTGGTTTAAGACTCACAGCCAAAGAATAAAGGAGCTGGTGAGACAGGGAACATGTTGTTCTCGTTATCTGCCAGTGGTTGCACATCTGCACTGAAAGTCAACAAAAGGGCATTTTTTGTACAATTGTACATTGTGTAATAAGATAAGAATAAAACTAATTCACATTTATCTAGAATTTCTCAGAATGGTTGTAGTCCCAGTAGACATAACTGACTTTATAAAATGTGAAAGTCTGAGTCACACCAGCAGATTGTACATGGCAGGGAAACTAATCTGATGTAATAGAAATGTTTACAAGCCCAGTAACCCTTCTCCCTCCACCCTCCTCCGCTTTAAAAAGCCATGTAAGGCCACGGATCAAAGCAATGCAGCGGCAGCATGCTGAACACTGAAACAATAACAGCACTGACTTCCTCAGACATCAACAGTACCAGTTACCAGTGGATTTCTGCATTCACTGAAGAAGGAGGTAATATAATCATATGCATCAAAGGCTGGAAGTGGAGCTATCACTTATCACTAAAATATTGCTAAACATGATTAAACATGGTTCAGTGGAAATATCAGAAGCTGACTACCCAGTGGGATCAAAAAAGCAGCAAACAGTTCAGAAATGTGTACTCAGTTAATGCTTACCAGATGCAATCAATTTAGATAGTCAGTTCCAGTACTTAATTCATATCTTTATGAAATGAGTACAGACACAGTCCTCTTATGGCTAATAGTTTTCCTGCCTTCACATTTTACTTTCTTTTCCAAGCAACACACCAGCTTTTGTTTTTCGAATTCTTTGCCACTCCCTACGAAAGCTGGAGGTTCCTTCCAGATAGCAAGTTTGCTATTACTTCCTTGAGCAGATCTCAGTTTTGGTAAGGGTAAATGTGATGACACAACACTTTTAGGGTTTTGCAAGACATGTGATTTCACTGCACATGATGCTGTGAAAATAAATGAGAACTGAAAAGTCAGAAGAGCCCATACTGAACACATTACATGTTGCCTGTAAATGAGAGTTTGTCACTCTGGGGGTTGTTCCTTGCAGAGTCCCGTGGGTTTCCTTTCTGGTCCTGGTGGAAGATATGGAGATAACAAAAAACTGTTGCAGAAATTAAGGATAGGTCAGCTAGAAAAAGTGATCCGGACTACTTGTTAAAGGAAGGTCAGTTAAACAGTACACATTTTGACAGACAAATGAAAAGACCATGAAGCTAGGGATAAATAAAGGCAGCTTACCTACAGGAATAGGGGCTTTATCCTAGAAAGTGGTGGTTTAGTGAGGGATTTAGGTGAATGGGCTGGTAACCAAGCCTAGGGGAGCTCTGGGGATAATTCATGGCATAAAGGCCGATTTGAATCTCAAAGAAGAGCAGGGATATATTTAGCTGCCCTACTAACATGCTGGAGAACACTCAGAGAAAAGCAACAAGAGTGATTAGAGGTCTAGTAAATGTGAACTTGGGGCAAAAATTAAAAAGTGGGACTGTGTCTAGCATGGAAAAGAGAAGACAAGACAACAGTCTTCAAATATGTAAAAGATAGCTGCAGCAGAGACTGTAATAAAGCATTGTCCATATCTGCTGGCAAGAGCACAACATGTAACAAGCTTAATGTGCAGCAGGGAAGATTTATGCTAACCTTCAGAAACATTTTCTAATGATAAGGACTACTGAGCACTGGAACATATTGCAGATTACCATAGGGTTAAGAACTGTTTAGTCTGGTGGTTTCCAATCTTTATTTTGCACCAAGCTTCAGCTGAGAAAACTTACAGGGTTCTGCCTCCCATTGTTAAATGGTAAAATTGTTTTATCCTAAAACAAAGAGCCTTAAAGGCTTTTGAATACTGGAAATAATGACGGAGATGATGATGACACACACAAAAGTTATCACACAGAGAACTCACCAACTCTATTAAAAACAAATGAAAAGTCAGTTTGGGAGTTACTCATCTGCTTGTAATGGTCTTGGGAGTGGGAGAGTGCTGGAAAACTGACTGGGATGTGTCTGGGACATGAAGGAGGTGATACAGTGGTAGAATTTGTGGGGCTGTGCAAGAGGAATCATTGCAGACAACTGCAGTGAGTCCATCTTAAAGCAAGCAAGGAATAACTGGGTTTGGGATGAATGGAGATGAAGGGAAACTATGGCCTTTTGTGGGAGACTATGGGCTTACTGGCATGACACAGGGCTGGGAGCAGAGAGGACACGAGTGAGAGACACGAGATGATAGTAAGGCAAAAGGCATAGCTGGAGGTATTTGCTGCTGGGTTGCACCAGCTTTTCCGTTTCCCTTCCTCCACAGCTGTGGTGACCCCATGGTGTACACCTCACTGGGGAGAATCCCAGCAGAAGCAGCTGTACATCTCTGAGGGCAGCTCAGACCCAGTTTGGAGGCAACTTTTTTCAAGCAGACCTTTTTATGATTATAAATACCTTCTGAGCAGCCTTTGTCAGATAAATTGACTTTGCCAAGCAAAAAGTGATGCAGAGATGCTGTCAAAGGAGAGGGGGACATTTTTCTGTTTTTTGTGCTTCTTGTGCTGTTCAGACTGTACCTTTCTGAAGCCCAGGGAAATGTACATTGGTTTAAATATGCTCGTGAAAGTGCGGAGGTCCTGCTCTGCTGGCCACTGAGGGGCTGTGCAGATGGTGCCCTGAGTTATCCCTTTCCTGAGAGCCCAGGGATGTGTCCTTGCATTGTGTCACTCCTACCTTTCCAACTGAAATCCCTTATTGCTCATGTTTGGGAACTGGAGTCACGATCTCAAATGTCGTCACTATAGCTGAGTAGAGAAATGCCAAGCCTCCCACTATGTTTGTGTGGGTAGCACCTTTTCTTTGATTAGCTCAGAATACTTTCTAATAGGAATTAACCATCCTGACATCCTTGGGGGACTGGCCTGCTGTGATTAATCTTAATATCTCTATCTTACAAATAGGAAAATCAGTACAAAAATTTGCCTAACATCATGCTCTAAATCGTTGCTTTAAGCCTGGGAAAGACTATGCTCTCTCTCTTTTATTAATTTTTTTTTTCTCCAAAAGAGTTGCTCTAGCAGTTAAAATGCACAGCTAGATAAAGGGAAGAAGCCAAACTGGAAATGCAAGTCCTTAATGATATCTGTATGTTAAAGAAGGCGTTAGTGCTGTTGTAAGCCCTGTCTGGATGGGTCTTTACATCCTCCTAGTTCCTGGCTCAACAAGGACTTGAAATGTGTCCAGAAGTCACAAGCTTCCAGTGCTGTCCCAGCACTGTATATACTATGATTCCTCTTGGAGAGAGTCCCAGCCCATGATCAGCATCCTGAGACTAAGTAACGCTCAGAACTGCAAAAAACACAAATCACAAAACAAACCTGGTGAAGTTTGAAGAGCAGTTTTTGAACACCCCAATGTGGACGGTAAACCACAACAACAGTAACAGGAAAAGCAGCACCACAAACGAAAACCCAGTACTCCATTTGAAACTAAATTCATTTAATAAACTAGAAGAAATTGCTCAGCAATGAAAATCTCCAGCACCACCACCCTGACCACATAAGATACATGAAAATAAACAGACTTGTGGGCACACCTCAAGCAAGCTTAAAACAGCAGCCTCCTCCAAAACAGTCTCCACACTAACAGGGTGATTTCACTGCCTGGTAGAAAAAACGTTTGTCAGGCAACTGTAATGAATCTGTTTCACAGGAGTGCTTGCTATATATAAAAATTGTGGTTGGTAACATGTACAGGACGTTTGTGCCAGACCACTATTTTCTGACCTCGATGAACAACAAAACTGAAAGTATTTCTCACAGAAACCAGTTATAAGTTAAAGATTAGGTAATAACTTGGGAACTTCAGCAAAGGACAAGTCACAGTTCAGCAAAGCCTCCAGAAAATATTTGCAGTGATGTTTTAGATTCAGTACCAAAACACCACTTGAGGTCTGCTTTTGGAGAAGCATCCAGGAAATTAGTTTTATTCTTGCACTGGCAAAAAAACTTTGAAAAGTTGGCAATCCATGCTGGAGACACAGGTCATAAAGAGCATGAAGGTCTGCTTGCTGTAATGGGTGGCAGGTAACCAGGAGATCCTTTCTGATGCTCAGGCACAGGACCAGATGATTGAGCAGGAGAAACATCTAACTTCTCTGACCATGAGCAAGACTGTAGGTCTAGACACATACATGTCATATCAGCAAAAGGTAAAAGACAACCTTTCTTAGAAGTAATTTTTCCATTATTTGTATCAAGACGTTGATGGGTGGAACTGGAAAATCAAAAAATGTACACAATACCAACATATGCTATTAATAAACAAAACCCCAACTGCTTTAAATGTGCTTTGTGCTTTGTGGGGAAGGTTGAATAAACCAGGCATCAAAACAATTTTTGTCCTTACATCTAACGGATGTATTAAATAAGGGAAGTAGCAACTGTACTTAATGAACGGACAGGCTGTTTCTGGTCACTGTGAACTAGATATATAAAGACATGTAAGTTCTTAAAGATACAGATGAGCTCTATGTGGTATTTCCCAAAGCATCTCACTGGAAATTAATGACAGTTGTGTGAAGTGGGAATGCTACCTGCTTGAGTTGCAGTTTAGAAAATCTCACCCACATCCTTCATGTTTCTAAAATGAGCATGTCTTGACCTTGTCCACCTGGTTCTAGTCACAGGCTGGAAGAGGAAATGAGCACTGTTGCTTCTTCCACTCCTGACTGATTTCTTAACTGTGAATGAATGAGTTCAAATGAAGAAAGTGCTCTTTTCACACCCGTTAGCTAAACTGAAACCAAAAGTCACTACACTAAACATGTTTCTGCATAACAGAAAACTAAACTCTTTGCATTTAAAAAGAGCAAATACCTAACAGATAAAATACCAATAATGTGAAACACGATGGTTCAAAAGTCTTAAGAGTTTAGGAGAGGTTATTTTTTTTCCTGTGACTTTGCATGTTGACTTGAAAGTCACCACTGTCAAACTGGCAAATCAAGGGCAACAACTGCCAGAGCGAGAGAGAATGGCTTGTCTGAAATCTCTTACTTCTCTACATGACCTCTTCTTCTGGGCACTGCAGATCATCTCTACAAAAGAGCAGGGCCTGATGGCACTAGGCCTTCTCCCAGTGTACAAGATGTACTGGAGATTGCAGATGGAAAGGAAAAAAAAGGACCAGGAATGGAGAAAAGGAAGCTGATGGGAGGCTGGGTGTCTGAGGCCACACAAGGAATTTGTGGCTGTCAGGTGATCCAGCCTGTGGTGCTCATGGACAGGGTGTGCTGATTTCAGTGACTCTTCCCTAAGAAGCTGACAAGGGAACGACACATGAATTATGAACAGTCACCCAAGTGTCCCTTCACAGTGACATTATTATCCATCAACTCCTGGTAGAGTTTGTCCACACGTGTCTTAGCAGGGAAAAAAGCCCATCTTCCATGCTAAATGACATTCTGCTGTGTTTTGAACAAAGCAGGAGGTATCAGAACATCTAGCAAAAATGGAAGTAACTGGAAGTCACTTAGTAATACTGTCAGGACACATGTGATACCTAGCAAAACCCATTTCTTTCAGATTATTGACTAATTCAGTTCAACCCATGCACACACAAACTGCGGGCCTACATCAGCATGTGCAGGGTACACTCACCGTGGTAGAAAGCGGTCTTCCCTGTGCAGGTCATTTGGCAGAAGATACTGTTAACTATTGTATCTCTTGGTAGCCAATGAGGAAGGATTCTCTATTTTGACAACACCTCTGCTACTATGAATCTGGATGTGCGCACGGATTACAGAAACTAAATAGTGCTAAAGGAATATCACCTTGCTTAGAGTGCTTGCTAGTGTAGCTAGCTAGAAATTCTTGTTCAGTACTTATCATTAGATGGGGAAAGTGAGGCAGGCATTTACCTGCTTTTGCTAGGGCCAAGGAGGTAGGTAACAGTCTAACCAAATTCCTATGCCTGGTTTGCAGAGATCCCCTAGGTCTCTTTGTATCTCTTCTCGCATACTCAAGGCTGGGGACCAGGTGGATCCTAGAGGTGAACTTCGGAAAACAGCATCAGGGATTACTCAAATCCTACCAGGTTTGGGAAGAGGAATGAACAGGGAATGAAAGAAAAACACTATATACTTTCCTCAAGAGGGATAGGGCAGTGCCTACAAATGGAAAATGGTGAGTTTTCTTTTGCAACATACATAAATCTGGACTCCCTTACTACCCACACCCTCCTGGGAGCATCTGCTGAATTGTAGCTCCCTTGCCGTGGCCTTTAGAGCAGTGTGTGGCTTTCAGCCACAGTGTTTCTAGCTCTCTTTGGAATACAAACTTTGGGCTTCATTCAAGAAAGCACTTAGGCATGTGTAATTCCTTAAATTTCAATGTGACTATTCATGAGCATAGAGTTAGCACATATTTAATTGCCTTCCTGAATATGAGCCAAAATAGAGAGTATCCCAGGAGTGCATGGAAAAGAAACTTAGTTTTCATTGCTTTAATAGAGGTAGTTGCTCCACTTAGATGCATTTTCAAATAGGAGGGTTTGGGACTTTTTGCTAGCACATCTCTAGAGGGTAAAGCAGGCAATCAACCCTACTGCAAATGCAATGAGGATCACTGGTATCTGCAAACACCCCAAGGGGGAGGGTTAACGTGAGAATTGATGCTTTTTCTCATTTTTTGTCTGTCTGCCCAACAAGTGCTCAGCTCCATTTTTGAATTTGTCAGTTTTTATTAATGTCCTTTGCCTGGGAAAAAGCTCTGGATTTAGAGTGTTCAATTGTGCAGGTAAAAATAGAAAACTTTTTAAGTGTCTCATTTTTAAGACTCTGCTTTCCTTTTTAAAAATAACTGGAAGATGATCAGAAGAAAATCATGTTATGTTAACTCTAACATGGTTAAAAACCAGAGGTATAACACCAATAAGGATGGTACTTTTCCTCCTAGATCCCACAGACCTCCTTTGTGTTCAAATGAAGTAGTTATTGAGTGGGAAAACCCACCAAAATCTTTAATATTTACCACCAGTTCTTGACCAAGGTGGGTGGTAGCCCCCTCCATGTTGCAAAAGCAGCTCTTAAACCTTATGTGAGTTTTCAGTGAGTAGCATGAGTTTCTGTTTGGCTTTTCAGTTGTAAATAGTGAACATCGGAAATTGTGATAGAATTCTAAAAAGAAGCATTTTCCCTTAGATCTACATTAATTTCTCCACGTATTATGGTGGATACCTCCACATCTATGATGAGGTTCATCTTGTCTTAAAATAGATGTCTCTTAGATGGCTAATTGAGTCTGAGAAATCATTGCTTAATTTTCAGACCCCAGTTTGCAACACTTGCAGCTAGCAAGAAAAACCTACTTTCCTCAGGGTCATTTTCAGTGGTTACTTGGCCTGTGACAGCCGTGACCCCTATATGCACACGCCAAGCTGGCTGAGCCACACTGCAGATTAGCACACTGACTGCTACTGCAGGGTTTGGGGTTGAGTCATGTGTGGGTGGGGGTAAAGCTTTCTCCTTCACAACCAGTGTTATTTTCACTGACTCTGGGTGAGATGACGGAGGAAGGAGGTTAATAAAACAGTGTGTGTGTGTCCTGCTTGTGGCAGCATCAGATGTGACTGCTCAGCACTCTGGGGCTGCTGTGGGTGAGAGGCTCCTGAAGCCTGGACAGGGCATGTGGATGGTGCCTTGGTATCATGAGGCCCCTCTAGTGCAGAAAAGTCCTTTTTTTGGGGAGAGAGGTACAGCTGAGCCCTGGGATAGGGCTATTCCTCTCCTACAGTGCTGCAGAATTGCTAGGATGTGATACAGTCTTGGCATAGTGCCTCTGTATCCCACCTCTCCTTCAGCACTCTACACAGATGTGCTGCTCTTCACAGTATCCTGGGCCATTCCCAATTTTGCAGCTGGCAGATTTGCTTTGGGCAGTAAGGGTGAGAGCAGATTAAGCCACAGTCCTTCTCTGTCGAGTATGAAATGGGGTCAGTGTGCACGGGAGCACGTGGCTGACAATGTCACGCATCAACATTGCTGATACTGCAATACACTTCTCTGCCCGAGGTGACACGTGAATATGCAGGGCAGAGAAGTGCTTTTGAAAGACGTGTGAGAGAATGCCAACAGTAATTTCTGCTTCCTGAGGAGGATGGCCCAGGAAAGGCAAAACACAAAGGCATACAAAGAAGTACATTTTTATATGTTGTATGTGAGGATGCTGATTATGATGGAGACAGGTAAGAGAAAGTTTACCCAGGAAAAAGACAATTCTAAAGCAAGGCTGGCCCGTACAAAGGAAATACAGTACAACTGAAAGGACTATTTTCAAATTAGCAAATCTTCATGGTTCACTTCGTTTTTTTAAAAAATAATCTTATTTCTAAATATAAAACCATGCTTATAGTGGCATCTAGTGGCTATTGTACTTATGGAGCTCTGCTCCCCAACACTGCTGAGAGTTGGGCGAGGAAAGATTTGCAACACCGGTTGTTTACCTTTTCATCCAAGATTGACTTTGCAGCATTTTTCTTATGTATACTTTCTTCCTTAGAGTATTATCTAATGGATCAATGCAAAGATCAACATCGAAGATGGGGGAGTCCCAGACTTCAGGGTGAATGTTAGGTTAGAGCAAATTAAAAAGATACAGATGAAGTTCTGAGTCAGATCATAGAATCATACAATCATACAATCAGCCAGGTTGGAAAGGACCTCTGAGATCATCAAGTCCAACCCTTGATCCACTACTGCTGTGGTTACTAGACCATGGCACCTAAGTGCCACATCCAGTCTTATCTCAAAAACCTCCAGGGATGGTGAATCCACCACCTCCTTGGGCAGCTCATTCCAATGCCTGATTACCCTCTCTGTAAAGAATTTCTTTCTAATATCTAACCTAAACCTCCCCTGGCAGAACTTAAGATCATGCTCTCTTGTCTTACTGACAGCTGCCTGGGAGAACAGATAATCTCCCACCTGGCTACAATTTCCTTTCATGTAGTTGTAGGGAGTGATGAGGTCTCCCCTGAGTCTCCTCTTCTCCAGGCTAAACAACCCAGCTCCCTCAGCCTCTCCTCATACATCTTCACTTTATTTCAGATTTATAGAAAACAACTTCGAAAAGGTAAAAATTTAGGGTGGTTCAGATTGATGTAAGCTGAAGGCAGCTCAAATCCAAAGTTCTAATTTCATGTGAACTTTCAATGTTTCAGCAAAGGGGAAATACACATGTACATTTTTACAAAAGGGCATGTGAGCCAGGTTCTGGCCGAACTCCTCCTCACACTTGCTGCTGCCCATGTAGTGGTAGAGAGTCAGGGCATTTAGTAAGAGATGGGCCGTGCCTTCTCCTGCTAGTGAACACCCTTAGGGGGACACTGACAGCCAGGTTGCTGATAAAATGACCCAGTAAATTCTCTTCTACTCAAGAGACTAAAGTGATAGAACTCTTTCCACAACACATCAACAAAAAGAGGGAGGTCAGTGCAAGACCATACCTGCAGGCTTGCTGCCTGCTTCCTGCTCCTGTCCTCCACCTGCAGCCACCTGACATGGAAGAGAAACACTCCTGCCTCTCCCCTTGGCTGTCTGCTGGCCTTGCCTCCAGGTCAGGCTTCTGCTTACCCTTCTCAGGGCTTCACCAGTGACCCCAGCTCCCCCTGCTCCTGTCAGCCTATCTCTCCTCAGACCTCTAGACTGCCAATGCCTGCACACCAATGCATGCCTGTGGTATACTCCAGCCCAGCTCTTTGCTTACAGCTCCATTTCTTTACTCTCTTGACCTGCTGCCCAGCTGTGTTTTTCTCTTTCCAATGCTGTAGACATTACTGATAGAAATGTTAGGGTGATGCTGAGTTTTCCCAGTTTTCCCACTGCAGGCTCCTCTTCTATTTAATTTGCCATTGTGCTAGCTGGTCTCTCCACCTTCACTGAGCCCTATACCAGGAATTTCAGCTCCTGCTTTGGCCCTTGCTTGTCTCTTCCCCTACTGCACTCCCTGCTGTCCCTTTCTGCAGAGCTCTGCAGGTTTTGCTAGGAAAACCGGAGAGCTCTGTTGTGACCTACCATCTCTTCTGTTTGACTCACTCTTTCCTTTACACAAGCACAGCTTTGACTAACACAGGTATTTTGGGGATTACAACCTCTTTTCCTGTGAAGGTCAGACACAATAGCCATGCTTCTGCTACAAAGCTCAAGAGGTCAAGGGACAGGGCCTGAGCAGTGGCATGTCATGATCTGTATGGTTAATTAGAAAGGTCTTGACACACAAAAACTCTCTCCTCAGTGCTGAGGCATACTTCAGGAGTACTCCTAAAAGGCTTAGGACAGGGTTACCTGGATGGTGTGAGCGGATGGGTGTCAGACTCGGAAAGCAGTCTCAGGCCCATTTTGTTTATTAAGGTAGCTGTAATCAGCATGATCAAAGCTGTTACGATGAATGACTCACTCATCAGCCAGAAGATGACACGATTCCTCATTGAACAGCTCTCTCTGCTCCTTTCCTCTCAGTAATCAAGGGCTGTACTGGCATGGCTGTGTACCTCCCATGAGACCTGCACTTCTTTGACATGCCTACTGAAAAGATGTAACAGATTCAGCGAAGCACTGATAAACTCATGTCAGAAAGATCCACCAAGGAGCTTCAGGCCCTTCATTCTTTCTTTAGAGATTCCCAAGCCCCAGGTAACTGTGAGCTGAGAAGAGGATCATCTTATGCCTGCTCTGCTTCTGACATGGTTACTCAAGCATCCCCCAGCAGCCACAATGTGGATTTCCCCTTGATGGCTGTTCCTCTTTGTTTACCCTGGATGCAGTAACAAAAGCAAGTTCATGGACAAGAGCAGTAAGGGGGATGTTTTCTTCAGTGTATGGACAGATAGAATTATACACAGAACTGCAGTGTTAAAACACAGCAACAACACAGGGGAAGACCTAGAAAGCTCATGTGCTGCAAAAGCCCAAGGGAGTTCTTTCTTATGTGCATACCTTATACTGTATTGTATGAAATATTGTAGCTAATGAGCCCCATTTTCCTTGGATGTTAATACATCCACATCCTGTACCACTTTATCTTTTGACATTTTAGAGGTTCCTTTTTTTTTAATGGAAGCAATAATTTTCTTGAGTATATTATCATGAATTAATTTAAACACCTAAAAGCTCAGCTATAGTTTAATTGTGACATAGATATTGGCAATATGAAATCTGCTTTTGCAGTGAAACTGCCTGGCTATTAGCAGAATATTGTAAATTTGATTTGGAGTTTGGAGCAGCAGCTGTTTATTCAGTTTGCAGGTTTCTTGTGGTTTGCGGTTTCTTGTGGTTTAAACATTCACAGGGTGTAGACACTAACGAGAGCACTGAATTGTTTATGGTGATCTTTGAAGCAGAATTGCAGATTTGTTATGAATTTTTGCCAGGCCAGCAGAAACATATTAACCTCTCCTTATGTAAAGTCCCATGTGCAGAGAAAACCTCACTAATCCAGCACTTCAGGACCATGACATCATTCAGGTCAGTGAGAGTTTATACTGCTACCTTATGGCAATTGATCACTTCCTTTCTTCAGATCTCTCATTTGGAGGATCATCTTTTCTCCAAAATGCACCATTCAGGCATAAAGCAAAAAAAATCAACAAACCAACAGCCCTGCCCCGAAACTAATTTTAAAGCACAGTGCTCACAGCAAAAGCTGCAATGTAAGAGCACTGGACAAGGCAGCAGGTTAGTAGTCATCCCAGTGACTCATGAACAAGCTTTGTAAAGTCAGCTCTGCTCCAGCAGTGCATGGAGGGATACTTCTCATCGAAAACCCACCTCTTACAAAAAAAAATCTCCTGTCAGAAGCTGTGAGGCAGAGATTCTCTCACATTTTCTCCATACTTCTGCTGGTAATTCCACCCCAGTTCCACCACTGCCTGTTTTCCACTTCAGTAGTCAGCAAAATGAATTTCCAGGAGCCTGGTCAGCTCACACCAAGCTCCTTTGCATGAGCTATGGGTAGAATGGACTAGTTGTCCCAAACTCAGAGAGCAAGTGGCCAGACTTGTCCTAAAGACTCCTAACTTGATAAATATTGATTGCAAAGTGACCCACTATATTGTTGTCATCTCTACAGAGAAGGAGAGGAAGGATGAAATAGGTTGAGCAAGCCTCTGCAAATGTATAATTGTTGAAACAATATTGCATGATGGAGTAATAAAAAATTAATCTCACAAGCCCTTCCTATGTAATTCTTGATGACATCATGTCTTCCTCAGGTACATAGCAAAAGGGAGCCCTCTAGAGTAAGTGTAGTATAGGAAGATCTCAGTTTTCAAGATGTTTTGCAGTTGGTTTCATTTTGTATTTCAGCAGCTATGAAGGTTCATGAAACCTGATGATTTATGTTGCACACCCCAGCTCAAGGCAAGCACAAGCTGCTCACACAAGCCCAGGACACTTTGCCAGCAGTAAGATCTCACCACCTATGCCCTCTTTCTCCAGTCATTCATCATGTGCTGGAAGGGCTGGGAGACTGGCCATTCTCATGCTCCCCAAAATGAATGAGTGAACGAATGCTGGGAAGTGGTCACCCCTCTTGCCATGCTGGCCGGCTTTCACTTTTTGCACTTTTATTGAATGTTTCACAACTGTCAAAGCCCCATGTAAATGCAGTGGTTCTCCTTTTCCCATTGTAACCCACTCATCATGAATTGCTCCCACTCCCACTTACCTATGTGCTGCTAGTACTGCCAGCTATCATGTCCTATTTGTTTACTTTTTTCTGTAATTACCATGTCTTTTCCTCTCCCTGCTCTCAGACTCCTTCAATAAACAAACAAACCCAAGCTGCTTGGCTTGTGTTAGCTGCAGTGGGGATGAGGAGCAGAGAAGGGCAAGAAGAGAAGAGTGGTCATGGTGTCAGAGCTGTGCCGAGGAGAGAGCTGACAGAGGATAAAGAGACAGCTGGAAGGAGTGGGATTAAAAAATGCAAGTAGATCTTTGTACATAGCAAGTTAAGTGGCTTCTGGTTTATGTACAGTCTCTTCCTTGCCATTGACTGAATGCAAGACTCAGACCTGACCTGTTCCTGTGACAGCAGCCCCAAGGACAGGAAGGTGCAAAAGACCCTCAGTGCTCAGTGGGATGGACATCCTTCAAATGGGGCATGGCAGACCCCATCCAGCTACAGCCTTCCTGTGCTGCCTTGCCATCACACCCCTCTTGGAGGCACCCCATCCACTGGGCCCTGACATTTCCTCAGTACAGAGTTACTCTTGTGCCAAGTCTAACAATTCTGCCTTCATTCTCCCTGCCATCTTGCTACAGCACACAGCAGCAGGTCAGGTAAATTATAGGCCTGCAATTACTGGGTGTAACTTCTTGGCCTGAGATGAAAGGATGGTAGACCTAGGGATTGCAGAACTTCCTCCTGAGCCTGAGAAACCATGAATCGTCTGTGGAGCTTGTGGCTTTATGCAGTCCTGCAAAGTTGTCCTTTTTTTCCATCCCTTTTGTTTACCACCCCAATGGCCGTGCTTTTACCATCTCGGGCAGCTGCATAGCTAAAGGGTTACATGCCTGTATATTCTCTGATCTTTCCTTCTAACCCAGAAAGACCATAGAGAGTAAGAAATTCTTGTTCAGAGATTACTGTCAGGGAGGTAGTGTAATGATTTTAATGGGATATCCCATTTCTTCTTTTTCAACTCTCACATCAAAGAAACAAGCAATTTTTCCTTGGGTCCCAGCCTGTGGTGCCTCCTCCATCACACGTGGTAGCTTAGTCTTACACTTCCACTGAGTTTTCTGCACAGTGCCTGACTTCAGGCAATGAAATATGTGAGAGAGTGCAGCTGTTTGGGTGAGAAAGGCACCGCAACTCATGTACAGCTGTGCTTGTTAATCTGGACTAGAGGAAGGGTAAGAAGAGCAAAATTCATTTACATTTCTTTTCTAATCAGATGTCATAGCAGAGTCAGAGATATTTATGTGAACTCTTCCTCTCAGACTTCACTGCTCATCTGGAATGTGCTTCAGATTTCAATTTTTTTAATTCCTCTAAAATTTTCATCCATTTTTGAACTGGTTTAGCTTGGGAGACAGCCTTGTGTCAATGTGCCCCTCTGCTCTCTGCGATGGGTGCGATGGGCCAAGCTCTTCGTGCTTCGCCCTCTGCAGGGATGCTTCGTTCTCCCTGCCCAGACTACAGCTCCTATCATTCCTCACTCTTACATCTGACTGAATTTCTCAGCTGCATCCTGGTAACCACACAAACACAGAGGGACTCCAGGCATGGGAACATGGCTCACAAGAGCTGGAAGAGCTCCACTGGTACAGTTTATGATGGGATCCATCAGGAAGAGAAGGCAAAGGGAGCACTGACTGGCACGGTAAGACATTTTCAGGAGCTATTCTCTGGCACAGTGCCCTTACCTTTCCCTGATCAGAACAGCATGTCTTCATCAGAAAGGAATGAAGGCTTCGTCTTGAGTCACCAATGGCATCAGTCTCCAAAAATACCTTCCTGCTCCTAGCACAAACCTGGTTATTAGGTCAAGCATATTCAACACCTAGTAACTAAGAGAGGAGTTTGGCTGTGACAGATGCTGATTGCAAAAGACTTCACCTGATGAATTGCTCATTAGTTGATGAGTTGTTCTGAGGGAACAGAGAGTGGTACAAGACCAGATTTTGAGGTATTGGCTTCCACATTTGGAGTGACAGAAATCAGACCATGTAAAATGCAGCACACAGAAAAGTTACACAGTGTTTTGAATAGTGTCATGGTCTCTGGACCAGAAAGGGGAGATCACAGTATGACTGCCTTTTCTGTCAAAACAGCCTTTCCATCCTAGCAAGCTCAATGTTCCCAGCATTTCTGCTCCTTTTTATCCAAAAGACTCCTTCTTTGGAAAAAAAATCCTTTAAAATGGATTTGGCCAAAACCCATCCAACAACAACCAAATACACTAGCAAGCAGAAACTTTGGGAGCTCCCTCAAGACAACATTTCTATTGCCTCTTGAACTTGGGAGACCTGTGTCCCATGGCAGTGGGGCAGCGCTCTAATGCTTAGCTAGGCAGGGATGCTGACACTTGCAAATTAGTGTTGTTCACTGTATTACAAAGATTGGTTTGTCAGATGCTTATACAGATGTTATAGCTCCAGAGCATTTACAAGAGGCAAAGCGTAACTTAACAGCTCCAAATTAGCTTTCAGAAGAGAATACATGGTGCTTAAAGTTTGCCAAAAAAGCAGCACGCAACTCTTCTGAAAAAGCAGTGCTGCTATGCCTTGTGATGCTTTAGCCTCCTGTGGTGCCAGATGTAGCTAGTATTTTACTATTTCTTTCTTCAAATAGCAGTGCTCAGGGGGGATAAACTTTACTTAACCTAATTAATTTTAATCACAGCTTTCAAATCTCATACTGTGCAAAGAATTACAAATTGGGATACATTAATAGAAGCCATGGTTTATGCTGCAAGCTAATCGGGAAGTGTGCATTTACATTTTCTGCATGAGTTTGCAATTACCATTAAAATAAAATTCAGTTATGTCCTTTTAAATTACTAAAATGTGAAGAACAGATTGAGCTGGTCCCATTTGTTGTAGAAAATTACTTGAAAATGGCCTACATTTCAAAGAATTAAATGATTCTTACTGAATAAGAGGTTTTAGAAAATGATTTCCAGTTGTCTAGAGCTAAGGTGCTTCCAGGCATTCTGGTTTAAACAATCTTTCTTTAAAAATAATGGATTGCCTAATGTTTCCTACCTGCTTCAGTATAGATCCATGGAAGGAACAAAGACAGTTCTCCCAAAAAAGCCTCAGCTACATCTTCCTTTAGGAGTAAACCAGAGAAACAACATCATCTAACCTAACCACATCCAAAACCTAACTCCAAAATACCACAGCAGTGAGCATCACTCCAGGAAATTTCCTTCCCAATGGGGAGGTTCCTCCTTATGTCATGAATTGCTCTTCAGCAATGTCCACTATTGTATCTGGAAAGTTAGGTGCCAATTTTCTGTGGTCTGTGTCACCCCAAGTCCAGGGGCTTCAATTTCAGGGGTACCAATGACCACAGAAGAAGCAAAAATGAAGTGACCCTGTCCTTGCTGATATATATGCCCAAAGACCTGATTTTTTTTTTTTTTACAGGACCATATATCCAACTAGATGTCAGATAAAAATGATTTCACCAACAAGCACTCATCTTCAAAAACAACTTCATCTTTCAGGAAAGCAAGTCCCATTGACTTCAGTGAAACTTAGTTTTTAGGGTGCCAAACACTCTTCCTGAGCATGGAGCTCAGATTCCTAAGTTACCTGGTTCTTAGAGAAAGTGTTATCTCACTAGAAATGGTCTCATTTGTAAGAAAAGTTAAATAGCTCTGAAAGGAGCATTGTGTTGCAGTCTGACAGTCTGCAAAATTGGCTGTAATATAAAGCTTTGTGTCATAATGACAGTGTTCAAGAAAGTACAGCAGTGTTTGTATTCATTTTCTGGCATGAACCTGTTGAAACTAATTTTTTTTAATTCAAGGTCATGTAGAGCAAGCAGTGCAAAATCCAGAGTAAAACCACAGTGCCATCATAGTTTGTACAGACACAGAATCAGTTTAGTCTTTTGTATAGCTAAAAGGTCAAAATGCACGGCTCTCAGGAAAACACAAGCAGATGTATCTATTATAGATGATAACCTTTAGCTAAATTGTAAACTCCATGCTTATTAAATAATTGACAGTACATCAGAGCTTCAAAAAAGCTATGTTTAACATGCTGAGTTTAAATAAAATGGCTTGTGAAAATATTTTTTACTAAAACATAATATAAAGTACAAATATTGATACAGAGACCAACAGGATGAAACATTTCCAGGTTATTCAATAGATTAATATATCTAAAATAGCACTAAACCTCATTAAAATCTCTAGAAGAGGAAAATTAACCATGTTTTCACCGTGAAATATCATTTCAAACTTGTATTTGCGAGAAAAAGCTTGTTGAGGGTTTCTTCTCGTTAAAAATGCAGCTTAAATGCTCTGTAGAGTGCTCATAACCACAGAATGATATAAGTAGCTGTAAAGGAAATGATGAGCTGACTCTTAACTGATGTAAATCACCAGAGCTCTGCTAGAATAAGTGGAAATTTATTCAATAGACAATTTTAATTTTAAATAAGATACAGATTGCTGTTCCACCAAAATAGTTTCTATATACTTTCTTTAAATTGCAATGAGAAAAGGAAAATTCACTTTTCCACCCTTCCAGTTCCTGTAGGTGACTGTGAGACTATGTGCTCGTTTGGCAGAAGGAAATGTAAAAACATACCTCATTTCCCTCTCTGTCACACTCAGGTAAATCACTGGTAAGTTTAGCTAGGTTGCACTGCTGCAAAAAGTCAGAGGGACCATATACTTAAATGCAGATACCTCACCTCCTGGTGATTCATCTGTGTCTTTTATACCAGGCAGTAGGATGAGAGTGGTGCAAATGCCACACTTCTTGCCTTCCAAAGCACCCTGCTCACTGCTGAAACAGAAATTGGACTCCAGCAAGCATTTTTTGAACTCTCTCAGGGTTAAAGGTTAGATTCCACTATGGGAATAAGGCTTTCTGTAGGGCTTACGATGGAGCAGGAGAGCCCTGCCCTTGTTCTTCTGCTCTTTGGTGGCTGCTATAAATACTGCAAGCATCCTTTGGTCATTTCAAAGGCTACTCTAGTAATTAATCTGGATGACCTAGGTAGGCACTGTGCTATGATTCTTATTTATTTTTTTAATGTGGAAAATTCTAAAGCATAAGTAACCCCCAAGGTGTTTATTACAATAAATAAAGATCAATTTCAGATACTTCTGAGATTATGTCTTCTTAATTGCTATAATCCAACTTCTTTTCTCGAGTCCAAGCCTTCCCAGATGCCTAGATTTTAAGTAGGCTCTTTGTAGTAGCTGCAAAGCCCAGCCTCTACTCAAGAGTACATTTTCTTTGCTCTTACGTTACTAACAATGTCTGATTTCAGACATAAAAATACCCAAAACCATTTTGCATCCATTAGAGAGGCTTTGTGCATTGAATAGGCTCCATGTGATGTCCCTTCACAACAATTCCAGACCATAAGGAGGAAACCACTGCAATTCCCATTTCCAAGCTGTAAAGCAGCTTTCAGCACCACCAGCTGACTACTTAGTGCATTTTAATTAGCTCATGAAGGTTACCAGGCCACTGTGTTGAAATGAAATGTATACACAACTGAAGACTTGCTCATTGCTCACTGGCAATCAAATTTTTAAGTTACCAGGCCTGCTGGGTTCTCTCTGCGGAGCGAAGCTGCTTCTTCAAAACCAGCGATATTCCTCTTTGGGTAAGGGGGGAAAAAAAAAAAGGCCATATTTTTGCATAATCACAGCTTTTAGTAGTACAAAATTCACTGCTCTGTGGGAAATTGCAAGACAAAAAGTCTTAGTAAGTATGAAGTCCTCAGTGCTCTGACATGTTAATGCAAGGGAAAAATTGCCTTGCACAAAAGAGATTATGAGGGTTATTTGGCACCATTTTTCTGTTGCCGGGTCATTATTCAGGGTCTCATCCAGTTACAGAGCAGAGCCACTGAGGTTTGAAGGCCTCTGAGCAATATAGCTCAAAAAAAGGTTTTCTCCTGCTGCTCAGCCCTCCTTCAGCAGAAGTTTGTTGCCTCCGGGAAACCCAGGCTACAGCATGACGTAATTTAGCCCCTGCTTGGCAGTCTTGGTATTGTTTAATTAATTTTTTCAAATTTATTGCAGTTTCTTGCAGATGCAGCGTAAATGCTGTGTCTTGGCTACTGTAAAGCTGACACTGAGGAATCCTGCAGAATAACTACTTGTACTTATGACCACTTACACAGTGAAAAATTGTTGCTTTTGTCTTCTAGTGTGCTCAATGACAAAAGGAATAGCACATTTTTCTCTTTCACTTTGCTTTAGTTTAGAGGCTAATGTATGTCTATCATATATTTATTTCTATTTATTGACGAATAAGGTCAATAATTAGGTAGTTTAAAACCCATGTGTGCACATATCCAGTCTCACAACAGAGATTACAAGTAGAGGATGACTGTGTAAGCCCTCCGTACTTGGCTAAACTTCAGCAATGAAGAATATGGAAAAAAGAAACCTGAGCCAGGCATGAAGAAGACATTGATCATTGAAAAATTGACTGGTTATTTCAATAATAATTTAGGGTGTTGGTGGCGCACATCATGGGCACGCTCCAGGACAGGCACCGGCCTTGGCTGGCTCCCTGGCCAGGGCTTGGCAGGAGCCCCAAGGGGGGATAACAGCACCCCAAGCTAAGCATGTACAGAAGTTTCTGCAAGACTAAAATAGGCGACTTTCCCAGCGAGAGATGCCAAATCAGATCTTCACTAACACAGCAATGTTACAGCGAGAGTAAACACAGCACAGTGCCATTCTCTAATGTGCTGAGTTCTGGCTGTACCCTCCTGAATTCAGCTGTTTTCTGGATCACTGCAAGAAACTCTGACTTTTTTTTTTTTTTTTTTTTTTAATAAAATAGAGTTTTCCNTTTTTTTTTTTTTTTTTTTTTAAGTAAATAGAGTTTGTCCTGGTTTTTCAAGCCAAGTAGGCCACAGTTCTTTCAAAATGATGGGCCTCCAGGGAGCCAAGAGTAACTTGCACATTTTGCTATTTTGTAGAGTTGTAAAGGTTTCCTGCAGATATAAGTGAAACATGCATTTATTTAATTTCTCTCACTGGCGTTATGAGAAAGTAATGCATTTTTATTTACAGCTTTGCAATCACTGCTAGATTCATAAAAGGAAGATGATATTACATTTCCTGTGTTCTAACTAGCAGAGAAGAAAGAATTTGAGCTTGGTGAGAAATTCTTTTTTCTTATGACTACTGCATGTGGAGATGCAGCTTTAGGCATATTCTTTCCTAACTGCACAGCATTTAAATGTAATTAAGCATAGTCACTTGTACCAACCAAAGATCATGAAGTGTATAACATAAATAGATCTCTGTTAACCTCTTACATCAATAAAAAAAGATTCCATAATTTTTAAATGATTTTGCAGAATTTTTAACAAGTAAAAATGTGTTTTGTTTAAATATTTTACTCTCTACTGGAACTATAAAGTTCTTTAGAGCATTACCAGAAAGTTGTCTCTTAGGTTTTTTATGTCATTAACAGTTATGATCCTGAACAAGATTAAGCACAGTCAGCTAGTTTGTAGCAAGCCTAGAATTCATGGTCATTTATTAAAGCTTTTTATATGTAGGAGACACATTTTCTCATATTAAGATATAATTTCATCACCCTGCTATGCATATCCAAAAGATGTACCTATTCATTCTTTGCTATCCCACTTTCACAACAACAGCTGACCTGGTTTGTAATTGGTTTATTTCGATTTGCATCAGTTTAATCAACTTAGCTGCAAACAGCAGTTAAAAGTAATTAAAAAAGGGACCCAATCCTTGCTAACTAAGAGGGTGCTTCCTGGATCTAGCCAAGCTAGATCCAGGAAACCTCTTCTGAATTGTAGTGCTTAACTAATAATTAATCAGGGACAGAATCACTGGAGCCCACATTATTGGAATGACAGGTCAGCTGTCCTCCCTTGGGCCTCTATTTTCCTGTAATCATGTTTTTTGGAAAGTTATTTGAAACCTTCAGGTGAGAACTGCTCTGCAAGTGTTATATATCAGTAATAAAAGTAGGCCTAATTGCCACATCTTTTTCCCTTACAGGCTTCCCATGGGGCCAGCATCACAAAAGGAGATGGTTCTGCAGTGTTTTGCTGGTGTTTTTTCCCTATGATGCAAGATGGGCTCCAGTTACTGGTTTATTGTTGTAAGCCTATGCTGCGACTTGTGCATCTAAATAGTGGTGAAAATTCAATCACTGTAAATTCTTTTAACTTATGCTCTGCACATTGCCAAACAAGCTGTTGCCTCCTGGTTGCTGCAATGACATTTTTTACAATGCGCTGCTGCCTGTGAGACCAGATGACAGTGCTAATGACCCATGTCCTTGTTCTCTGCTTCCCTTGCTTACGCTTCTCGTTTCTCCACACTCAATTAAGGAAAAGGAATTGAGGTTAATATTCCTGTCCTTGAAATTAAATCTACCCTTGTCCCACAGTGCAATTAATGAAAACAACTTGGATACAGAGCCTTTCATCTGTTGTTCACTGGTTTATTTAGTAGGAGTTGACAATGACTCACACCATTAATTTGTCTGTTGAGTGGCAAACATAGCGAATTAGCAACGTTAGCCTAGATTGTAGACATAAACCTTGCAATATCACTGCCATGAGTTAATACCTCTGCTGCTCTTTGAGGTGAAGAGTTGTGGTGACTATGAGACTTCTTGTGTCACAGGTCCTCCTGCAGCCTGCCTGCAGACACACCAAGGGTACACATGGCCTGTGCTACTCTTGATACCACTAATTCTAGGGTAATTAGATAAAACTGGCTATTATACATCAAACATCAGCCATTAGATGTCCAAATAACAGGGCAAGTTATGCTATGCACTTGTACTGCGAAAAGTGCTGGTTAATTATGTATTTGGCTATTAAATGACTTTAAAGTTCAAAGTAAGTTCAGCAGCAGAAACACAACAGAAGGTCAGAATGAGTGTAGGTATTGTCTCTGTTCATTCTCATTGGCAGATGCTGACAAATGGGAAGTTCTTGTGGTATTCACAAATGTTAAAAGACATCTGAGAGTTATCCCTCCCCATATTCACTTGTGTAGTCTGACTTGCAAGGCAGAGAGATTTATGTTCTACATCATTCACTTCATAACCATGAATTAGGCTCAGGGCTTGAATTACCGTGCAGGAACACATCTCTCCCTTGCTTGTGAAGCAAGTGGGAGAAAGTGTCTTTGTGAATACTTCTACTACCCTTCCAGCTACCTGCTCCAAGGCTGAGCTCTAAGAAAATGGTTGGCACACGAGTAGAGACAGCACTATCCCCCCCCACAACCCTGATCCTTGTTACGGAGGAGGCTGCGCATCTTCAAGCTCACAGCAACAGGGATATCTTCCATTCACTGCAGCTCTGGTACACTTGGGTAGGCTTTCCAACCCTGACAAGCACACTCAGCTCTTGCAAATAAAGTATAGTTTTCTTTCCCACATTTCTTCAGAGCAAAACAAAAAAGATCCCCAGAGTCACAGCTGAAAATTCTTGAAGTCTGCTGTACCTAAAAGAAAGAGGAGCCGGCATCGGTGTGTTATCACCACTCACACAACAACCATAAGATCCGAGCTGACACCATGGGGAACATCAGTCCAAGTAAATACTAGCCACTGAATCATAAATGTTCAGGAGGGCTCAAAGTGCTTAGTGTTCATCATCTGATTCTTAAGGTATTTGAATTTATGCCAAGTTAGTAAGGGAACAGCATTCCTTGCAATTAATTGCTGTACTGTACAGCAATATTTTATGCAACTGACTGCAATAACACTGATGTTATATTAAATTTTTGACTGGCTTGAGGAGGCAGCCACTTTTCTTCTCTTGACGTGCTCAGGCTGGAACACAGATGATGGAGTCAATAGCATTGAGATTTGAGAAATCTGTTGTGATGATCTTGCAGAAACTTCACAATGTAGTGTGCTGCTGTGGTGGCTTGAATACAGATGAATAAATGCCTCGGCTGAATGCTTCTGTATTTAAGACACATTTTAGAGCTACTGCACACTTGTCCATTACACAGCAGCAGGGACACTGAATGAGAACATAATCAGTCAGCACTTTTAAACTTCTTTTAAACATTTTTAAAAACATTCAGCTCATTCATCCTGCAAGCAAACAGGGCTCTTGGGACCCAGCAGCACTGGCTGACAGAGGGCTACTGCAGATAATATATTACACTGCCAGTATGGACAGCTCTTTTGTTTGAACAAGTGTTCTAAGCCTCATATTTCTTAAATATTAATTTATATATTAGCTTTCCATTGATTTTAATATGTTTTCTTTGGGGGAGATAAGTAATCACAAGAAATGCTGTCTTGTGGTGCAAGAAGCCAATACAAATGAAGAAACCTTAAGCAACTTATCACTATAAAACCTTTGTAAGAAACTTGGTCATTGCAGCTGCTGCTGTGATTTTAGTGACACTTTCTTGAGAAATGGGGAAGAACATACCCTCTTCATACACCTGCATGTGCTGTTACTGATCAAGCACTGTACTGTCTTGGGAGCCTGATGTTTGTTAAAGAGCAGAGTGCAATACTGTCTGTAATTCTGACAGTGGAAGAGTCTCATGGTTTGCTGAGAGAGTAACAATCTCTCAGACAAACTGACAGAGTAGGAAAAAAGTGTAAATGGTCCTAAACCCATTGAATTAAAGCAGCAGAGATTGAAAATGCAGTTTGACCTATAGCACTTTTTTGGGGAGGCATAGCATAATATGCAAAATTATCAATAAACCGTCCACATTCAGGTCCCCAGCTGTGTTGGTAAGGCTTTTTCCTCTTTTTCCTTTCAGGTCTGAGAACCCAGAGCACTCAGAGAAGCAATCAAGAAAGCCTTCACCACACCACTTTTTCACCACATGGTTCCTTTAGTATGATGTCCCACATCTACTGGTGTGTTCCCCTGATCCAGACATGTGGGATATAGTGCACTCAATGACCCTCATGCACATTTTGTTTCATTTGCTTTTTTTCCTCCCCAAAACAAATAAAACAAATCCCTCCCCAGCCATTTCTTGGGACCTAGGGTTTTTGATGAGCATAACATTATCACCCTAAATCTCACACTTCACTGCAGCTTTGGTGTCTGCCAGCATTCAAGGACACCCGGAGTGGTGGTTAAAGGTCCTTAATGAAAAGCAGCAGCCCGGCTCTCACCATCAGCCCTGCTCACACTCAGCCACAGCACCGTGCTCTGATGCAAAGCGCAGCTGCACTGACCAAAATGGCTCCTTGCACCATCTCTGAGGTCATATCTGAGCACTTTACTGACAGAAGCAGTTTGGGTTCGGCAGCCCCGCAGACCCCAGAGGACTAGCTAAATTAGCTTCACCTCCTACCTCATGAACAATTCCTGGCTATGCCCTACCCACATTGCTAATGATGATGATGTAAGAAACTTTAATAAGAATCTGATTTGCACGTACCAGGTTTAGCTTTTTGGAGACATCATCTGCTTGAGGAGTCCTCCAGTGACAGGCACAGGCAGGCTCCTCTGGGACCTTGGAGAACAAAGACGCTCACAGGAATACTACCACAGCTCTGGTTTCACAAATATGGATATCCCCAGATGATAGGATGATTTATTCCCTCTTACAGCCTAATCATCATAACTTTGCCTGTTCTTGGAAAGGAGTCTGAGAAGTCTTAAACATCTACTGTACAAACACCAGCAAAGCCACATAAAGGGTTCTCCTTTTCTTAAGCACATTTTTTGTGACCCCCTTTTCACACTGCAGGAGCTACCAGGACAGTCATGGTGGCTTTGCAGCTCACTCAAATATGGCCCATCACGTGAAGTCCACATTGCTACTCCTCGTGAAAAAGGAGAGAAACAGACCTAAATAGAGTTCTTAGGCATATCCACCTCAACACAGAATGGTTCAGGTTGGAAGGGACCTTAAAGATCATCTAGTTCTAAGAGCAGGTTACTGAGAGCTTCATCCAACCTGGTCTTGAACACTCCCAGAGATGGGAGCATCCACAACTTTTCTGGGCAACCTGCTCCAGTGCCTCACCACCCTCTGGGCAGAGATTATATAAAGATCATATGATCTTCAATCTGCCTACAACTAGGATTTTTTTATCTATTTTTCTGCTAAAAACTAAGATTTTGTCCCATCCCATATGTTGAGCCCACAGGTTATAGGAATGCAAATCACTCCTAAGTCCTTTGTGTAAATATGAGAGGAGAGCAGCCTACGTGCAGTTGCTCCATAGCCTCTCCTGTTCAATATCAGTGGGATGGAAAAGCAAGATCATGAAAAGGGAAGACCCTTGCGTTTCCACCAGTCTGCATGGAGTGTTCATCCAAGTCACTGACGAGTAAGTTAAAACTGGGCTAATGATAGCCTCCAACTAGACCAGGTGTCACTGACCGCCACCCTCTGATTCATGTTGATACAGGGACCACTCACTGCTTAAGGACAGAAAGAGGTCCAAGAGAAGCCAAAACTCGCACATGCAGTCTGCACACTGCTAGGGAGGCACAGCTGGGGCTGCGCTATCCCCTGCCTCTCCTCCAGCCTTGGCCAGGAGCTGTGGTCTCGCATAAAGGGGGGGGGGGGGTGTGCTTCCACCAGCTACCTCTTGCTTCACATAAGGCTGAATATGCTTTAAACTTCTCATAATGCAATGATCTCAGGAGGAATTTCTTCACTCAGAAGTGGGTGGTTAAGCATTGGAATGGGCTGCCCGCGGTAGGAGTCCCTATGCCTGGAGGTGTTCATGAAACATGTGGATGTGGCACTTGGTGCTATGGTTTAGTTGACAGGGTGGTGGTCAGTCAAAGGCTGGACTCATGACTGTGCAGATCTTTTCCAACCACAACGATCCCATGATCTGCTCCTCTACACCCACCCTTAAAAGGAAACAGTTCCCATTTGGGAAAGTAGCTGGGCTACCTTTATCCAAATTAGAAGACACGTATCAACAAATTGTGTAATTAGGCAAACACAAGCCTGTTGTCTCCCTCGGGGTATCTCAGATTTTTAGCTATTTAGTGTAAAGAACACAGTTATGAATAAAAACCATTTTTTCATGAATGCTTGTTTAAGTTAAAGCCCTAGGATTAGTAGCGCTCTTAGTATTGTAAGACAGTATTTTATAAATAATTAAAAATTTAAACTATTTGGTCTAAATTCAGTTTCGCTCTTTCATTAAGTACCCCTCCGTGACCAGAATCAGGATGTAGGTTCAAAGTTAAAACATTTGTTAGCAAATCCCTCCAAGGTCAGTCGGAGATCTGAATTGTCCCTGCAAGAAGCAGAAAACTGCTGTAGGGGCATAGAAAATAACTGATGCACTCTCAGATACACACAACTGTATTTATCTGCCTATAGGGAAGAACTTGATCTTTAAAGTAAATAAAAGTTAACTACAGGAAGATCTGAGTTTGGAAAGAAAAAGATATCTATCAAATCTGATTCAATATGTGTATCTCTCTACACCTACACAGAATCACAGAATCAATTAGGATGGAAAAGACCTCTGAGATCTAGTCCAACCTATGACCAAGCACCACCATATCAAGACCCTGGCACTGAGTGCCACAGCCAGTCTTTCCTCAAACACCTCCAGGGACAGTGACTCCACCACATCCCTGGGCAGCCCATTACAATGTCTAATCACTCTTTCTGTGAAGAAATCCCTCCTCATGTCCAACCTAAACTTCCCCTGGGGCAGCTTATGACTATGTCCTTTCATCCTGTCACTAGCTGCCTGGGAGAAAAGGACAACCCCCACCTGGCTACAACCTCCTTTCAGGTAGGTATGAACGTGCAAGTACATAACTGTGTTTATGTGTGCATATACATGTGCACAGGTTTTACTTTCGTAAGATCCTCCTCTTCAACCAGTTCACCAGGGATATCTGTATTCTGAGGGCTTGAGTATGCTACACCTTTTTTTTTTCCCTTACTCTTTCAAACCTTTCCTCCAGGTTACAAGCAGGACACTTGAAACACTTCAGTTGTTCAAAACACCTCAGAACAGATCTGAAGAACAATTCTGTGTTCTTCACAGGCAATGAAACAGCTAAGGGGATTGTCTCTCTCTGTGGCACAGCAATGGGACCTCTCAAGCATTAAAATCCATTATGAACAAAACAGAGAAGTTCCAGGGAATGGAATTTGTGTGAACTGAAGGGAAGATGAGAATGTATCTCTTTGCAGAACATCCATAAGGAAGATGTGGCATTCTTAAAATATCTTGATACTCACGAGTAGGACTATTCATCCTACACCCTACTTCTGCACACAGGAAGGGACGAGCTCATTGCAGGAGAATTTTTTTCAGCAGTGGGAACAACTGCACAATGATCATCTTCCACCCAGTGTGGGATTCCATCAGAGACCACGGATGCCCCGGCAAGTGTTGGGACATCGCTACATGTTTGTGGAAGGCTCTCAGCTTTTATTAATTAATTCCTGACAAAGCAATAAAACCCTGTAGCAGAAAGCCACACTGCTCATTCCTGAATCATATGAAATCATTCACCATTTTATGTACAAGTTTTGAATTACAATCTTCAACTCCTCATCAGAAAAAATAACAAACCAAAAAGCCTAAAAAAGCATTTTGGAAGGACTGCATAGTGTACAGAAGCATACTTTCCATTACACAATATCTTACAGAACACATACTGCAACAAAAAGCAGAACCTGTTACCTTTTCTGAGAAGGCAATGCCCAGCCAAAACTAGATGTTTCACCTCTATTATTAGAGGAACAGCTTTAACTGGACAAAGGAGAACATGAAAAAAGTTCCTGAACAGTCCAGATACTTTAACAGAAAAATACAAGTACATTTGTAAACAACTTTAAAACAAGAGCCTTAAGAAAACAACAAAGGTCACTGAAAATTAAGCTGTTAAACTCTTCTTAGCCCAAACCACTCTCTTCTACTCTTACAAGTATTTTTTTTTTTTGTAATACACAAATTTTGCCCCATGGAAAACTTTCGTGAGAAATCCGGGCAAATATTTTTTTCATTTTTGTTGGAATTAAGAAAGGGACAATTTGAACGCAAAAGGTCAAACTCCAAATTCCCTCTGAAAATTACAAGAGCAATATAATTTAACTATTGAATGGAGCCGACAGTGCATGGTAGCACAGCACTTATTTTATAATCTGAGACCCTTTATAATGTAAACCCTGAAAAGTCATAAGTAACTGCTAGAACAGACTTTTGTATTATGTACCATTAATTTATCACTGCATTCACCTTCATTACTCAAACCTTGCCATAAAGTGACTTTTCACATACAAAACAGATTTACTCTAAGCATATCTGTTTTACGACATGTTGAAATGTAAAAACTGTCCTAGTAAATGATTTTGTGTAGGTAATTATCAACCACACATCTGAAGTTGAGCATCAGTATTTATGCTGCTCTACTTAATGCTTCAGCATATGTTAAGTAAGCTACTGATCACTGAGTGTCTCCATTTTGGTAGATGGACAGATGTATGCGAACAGCAATGCTCTGGATAACTTGTGCTATTCCTAATACTACAGTTATTTTCTCTCCCAATTACATTTTGCTATAAATATGTGTGCCCTTAAGTTGATCCCAATATCAGTTTCAGCTAACTAATCAAATTATCTGCGAAGGTTTTGGAAATTATAACCCTTCCTTTATCTAAATAAAATGAGGGAAGGGTTTCTAACTCCCAAAGGTTTGCCAACAACAGATTTATTTTCAAGACAGGATGACACTGTTTAGTACACTGTTCATCATCTTTGCTGTTCACAGATAAGCACAACAGAACTAATGGTTTTTACCAAGTAGGCAGGAAAGAAAAGAGAAAATACTGTGAAGTTTTTACCCTTAAGGTTTTTCCAAGTTCTGCTCATGGGCTCTTATGAATAACTATTAATTTGAAATATGTGTAAGTCAAATTTCGGATTACCTTTCTTTTATTTGGAGGGCTCCACAGCTAAACTTCAATTTTCTACTTCTCTTTTGCAAAGGAGTGTTATTAAAACCCTGACCACAAGTGGGTACCTCAAGAACTTAGGCAAGGAATAATTTATCATTATATTTAGAAGTGCCTCATTTTTGTACCAGTTAATTCATAATCCAAGTAATTAATCTGCAATGTAAAACAAGCAGTTATTTTCTCCCATGTAATAATGGTGAATTGTTATTCATTCACTGAGCACTACATATTCTACTTGAGTTCATTAAATGCAACTCTTCAGTCACAAAGGCAGCAGGCATTCTGTGATGGACTTCCTTTGAACTACGTTCAAATGAGTAGAATAACTGAGATTCCTGATGGAGATCTAAGCCATTTTCCTCATGTTCTTAATAGCTTCCGCTATTTGCACAGTCAACTCCATTTCATAATTTGCTATTTAAAATAAATTCGTTTCCCCAAACCCTTCTCTCCCTATCTAAAACAAACTTATTTACATTTATGGTAAATGCTTTTAGGCAAATAAGTTTTAAGAAAAACAACCAATAAGGGAGCAAAAACATAAAGGGAGCGAGTATTTCAAGTTTTGTAGTAATTTTCTTTCTGAATTTCCATCCAAAGATGCTACAGGGACAAAAGCTTTAAAGGCTTAAAACGTGCTTTCACACATTTTTGATTCTTCCTCTTTACACAAGGGACCAACTTTGGCCAGTGAATCACCTTCATAACTTTTGCCTGGCAATTAAGTGAAATTGCATGTCATTCACCCCAAGAAAGTAAACAAAATACAGTCTTTTACTTCAAATATTTTATGAAAGCAAGATTACAAGAAACATATTAGTCAAAATGCAGGGCTATCAAGCACTGAACCAATGATGCTGGCATCAGTTTGCCTACCATTTTTGCATGTGGAAAAAATACACTATGTCTACAGGTAAAGGGCATCACTAATGCATCATGAATTACCGTGGTCAGCCAACATCACCTCTGCAGCCTGGCACCTGTTTAAGTCCTGAAAACAATCATCATAATAATAGTTTGAGATGAGACACTGGAACAAAACCAGTCTTAAACAGGAAAGTTTTTTTTTTTTTGCTCTTACCGAGGTAACACCAAAAACTAAAAATAAGGTCTTAAAATTTAGCAGCCTCCTCAACACTTGTTAGGCTAGCCTTCACACAGGGAGCATGCAAGCAGCCACTCTTCTTGCTTTAAACTGAGGGCTGTTGGTTAATTCAAGTCACTGTTTTCTCACCTTATTTGATTAACCTGTTGAACTGGATGTCCACCATAGGAAAAAGAAAATTAAATGGTGTTAAGTGTAGCAGACAAGTACAGATCACACCAAGAAGCTAACACTCATGAGCTGTCATAATAAGGGATAAAAATAACAATAAAAAAAAAAAAAATCAGTCTTTTCTGTGCATATTTTTGATTTGAAAGGTCCCAGGAAATCATGATGTGCCTGGCCGTTTCTGTTGCTGATTTCTGATGACCTCTAATTGTTTTTTACATTGCTGATAGTATGTTGAGAGACTTTTGTTTTCATCTAACAGCTTTTTATGTTCTTGTACCAGACGGGATGTGTTTTGCTGGTCTTTTTCATCCTGGTCCAGTTCTGCTATTAGTTCTTGTCTAAAATAATAATAAAAAAAAGTAACTGTCATTTATAATCTATTTCTATTTGTGTGTATATATTTCAAATCAGTAACTGATTATCAATCTGAACTTACAGCTGGTGATATTTTGCACAAAAAATGTTGACAAAAAAAAAGTCTTATTCTTTAATGTAGTCTGGGGAAAAATTCTCTTCCAAATCAAGTCCACATTTAAACTTTAAACTAGCTGCAAGACATAGCCTCAATATCTAAAAAAGTCCTTTAGATAATGTCTTTCAGGCATAGTTACAAAGGTCACAGCAAAACACCTAAGGTGCCACTTAAAATTTCATATGGATATTAAACTCCAATTTTGTGTAAATATATACACAGTTCAAATCTTTAAAGACAACTTAAAATACAAAATTGCAGTAATTTTTCATAACTTTTTAGTGAAGTGCTATTTTCTATTTGTACTTGAACTTATGAAAGCAGGGGAAAAGCAGAATCAAGGTAATTATTTTTGTAACTGGCATTTCACATAAATTACGCTACAAATGTACACTGTTTTTTAGAAGCAATTTTAGAGGAGCAAACACGCTGATAAACTTGCTATAATTTATTCTGCAAAACTGATGTAGCAGTTTGTTTTACTATTTGTTTACAAGGCAACAAGGAGGCAAGCTGCCAGCAATATTTTTGCAATAAAATAGTAAAAGAGAAAGTTCATGTTAATTAATTGTTGCCATATGGTTTGTAATTACAGTTGAAGAAAACTTAATAATTCCTCAAGGGCTGAACTAATAACTACCTTAACCAGCATTAAATTCATACATCACAACATTATTTTTTGTTTTAACACCTACAATTACATTATGACTAAGAAAAAACAGTTTGGAAGAAATGTCAATACAAAATTACTACAAAAAACCCTAGTAGGAATCTAAAAGCAGAGAATTAAGGGTTTTGAAACAGAAACACATTTTTATATAAGTTATTGACCCTTAGAAATAACACAAATAAAATCAAAATTAACATACTCACTCTACCTTCAGTATCTCCTCCTCAAGTCTAAAAATTCTATTTGCATGTGAAAAAATCAAATTGTTCTCAGGATATTAAGCCAAAACTGAATACATGATAGGAGTTCAAACTTAGAGTAACATTTTCCCCCCATTCTGTATGCCATTTCTAATGTACAAAAGGTTCACACAACACATTTTTCTCATTAACTAATCCATAAACCCCAAGGCAAGCCCTCTATTAACAACTGCTTGCCTGCAGTGGCTCAGACACTGATGGGTAACAAGCTGATAACTTGGTCTAGCGTGGGAGTATATGTGACCTCTCAGAATTGCTCCCCAGCAACACGCAACAGAAAGGCTAAGTAGAGCACAACAGAACTTATTGTGAACTCAAGTTCTGAATCAGCAATAATTTTCACGCTAATACAAGAATACATGCAGTCGCTTCACTTATACGTGCACACAATGAAAGAGGAAAGAGTTTTTCTCTGGTGCACAAGAAGAAGGTACATAAAAAGGTCAAAGTATTAGGTTCTAAACCCCTGGCAGAAAAACATAAGATGTGTGTTTAATGTTGTAAATGCAATGCTTGACAAAAGTCAGATAAAGATAAAAACTAACTGCAAAATGAGTAAGACTGATATATAACTCAAAATTCTGTAAGCCATTAACTAAGTGATTATCTACAAATTACAACTGAAAACATGTTAATGGACAGCACTGTAAATAAAATTCCAAGGTTCTTTAACAGTCCAGGTCTTTCATTTGAGATGATAAAAACAAACATTACTACTTTGTTACATATACAGATGTGACACCCATTTATCTAGGACTTGTCCAGAAGAAGTGTCTTGATGTTGATTAAAACTTTCTATTATTTGTTCTAACTATCTCACCTGTACTGAGCAGCTTAGTATTTCTGAGATAAAGGTTGGAAAATAATTACGTTCTACGAAATGTTACTTCATAAAGCCAGATATAACACAGAATAGCCTTTGTGTAAAAAAAACAAACCACACAGAAGAACAGAAAAGGAAAAACACATTTTACTCACTTCCTCTGCAACAGCAATGCAATTTCTGTCTGAACTTTCATATATTCTTGTGCCATTTTGCAGTGCTGTTCAAACACAGCCATAGATTCTTTGGAGTTTGGGCATGGTGCTAGAGGCTGAAAATAAATCAGACATGTTAAAGACTAATGAACTGATATCTTAGTAAATAGTGTGTTAGAATGTCTCTGCCGTGTATTTATAACATCTTTTAAAAACCAGTAAGCTTTTAAAAATAAATGTTAAACCATGCCCTGGAAAACATTACTGCACCAATGTCAAAGATGACTCAAACCTCAAATCTGCAGTTTTTAATCTGACAACTGTCACAAAAATCAAAGTAGTGTTTGATCCCACATACAACGAATGAAGTGTAGACAACAATTTAATTCAGTAACACTCAAGCAAATAAGGTCTTATTTTGACAGTCAAACTCAGCTTACATTTGGTTTTAGGAATCATGTTTCCCAGGGCTTGTTTTTAATAGCTTGATCAAATCTGAGTCAACCAATCTCAGATTACGTAATACATTTTTTTTTAGCCTTGGTCAAAAATTAGACAGAATATAAACCCAGGTAAATATGTGGCACTATATTTTGCAGGCCAAAAGTCACACGTTAGAATGAAATGCAAGCCTTAAGAATCTAATAAAGTGTCTATTTATTACCTGTAACTGATGATCTAATGTAAGATATGCCATTGGGATGGAGTTATCTGACCCATTGGTCTCTGTAACAATACCAAGAAAATTTTAACGTATTTTCAAGAGTTAATTCTATTCTCATAGGACAAAAACAAGAATTCTAAGTAATTTCACAAAACACAGTCTGAATGTGGACAGGCAGATGGAAATAGCAGCATTTCAATCCCAAGGCAGATGAATCATTTTGTTTTTCTGATAGTTAAAAACTTCAGAAGTATGGTCTATCACACCAAGAAGAAATAAAGATTACAGTTATCAACCTACATTTCTAGAAGCCATGTAACAACATACAGATTTGAAAAATACTATTTTTTTACAGTTTGTAAGAATTTCTGTTTATAAAAAAATTGCCATTTCATTCTTGTTTATGAAGGATTAGCCAGCCAGCCCATGCATCTAATCACTTTAAAATTAGAAGCTGTGCAAATAGGCTCTGCCAAAATAAAATAAGCACAACCTCCTGCTCAGTTTTGAAACCTGCTCCCAGTGAGGTCTCTAAGTTTCTTCTTCACAACACGCTCTAGGGCATCTTCTCTGCTCTGTAGAGATACTTTGTGGGTAGCATGGAACCCAAGCTGTCTCCCGGGCCGGGCTGCTCTCTTCCTACTCTGCAGTTACTCTAGATTTCTCTAGTGCTTTCGTTCCAGATTTCACATGTTTCGGAATTCTTACAGATCCTATCTTTTAGTAGCCCACAATCTGGGGATCACAAGGTTACTGTTAAGCTTTAAGAGACATAGAGTAAAGACACATGGAGAAACTACTGATTTTACAGCCGCGTTATTGCTACTAGAGGATTATATGGAGGAGGGTAGGTGGGAAAAAAAAGGGGCTGCTTACCCATACCCCAAAAGCACCTGCCACAGAGTAGTCGTGGTAGAGAAACTAAGGTGTTGCCCTCAAAGACTATGCTATCTCCAAGAGCAGCTTCAAAAGGAAACAGAAATAAGAGGGTGGGAATGGAGAAAAAGTGGTTAAGTGTATGCTTGTAAGGAAACTGGAAGGTGGTAAAACAAAAAAGAAAACAACCCTAAAACCAGAGACTTAATCACTACAGCGTCTTAAATGCGATCAACATAAAAAGTCCTTTCCTATATGAGGCTGTTACCGTAAATGGATACTGCTAAAACAAAGGCATCATTGCAATGCTTCAAATACATCAATACATGCAAAATACTTCAGATGACATTCTCGAGCATTTCAACAGTGTCACAGAACTGCAACTTTTCCTGTGACTGACCAGATTCAGCTGTATCCTTGATTCATCATTTTGCCTCATTAAATTAAAAATGTACCCTCTTTTACAGAAAACCAAAATTATTTCTCTCTTTAGAAATTCAAACAATTCTTCGTTCATGGACTGCATAAACCTAACAAGAAAAAATATACATATGGCACATTCTGTATTTACCTGAGTATAAGGTGAGGGATTTCCATGGGTCAGAAAACAGACCTGACTTTTAGCTCAAGTGTGTGCTGAATTTAAGAACAAAGACTTGGCACAAACTCTCCTTGCACCAGCATAGGATTAGCAGCTTTCTGTTCCCAAAGAACAATTGACTGGGTAAGACCTTGCTTTCATGTGAGGCAGTGTGGGGGTTCAAGGCAGCAATTCCCGTAAGTGCTCACTGCCCAAAGAAACTCGGGATCCATGCTGCAGAAGAGGGCAGAGGGTGGGCTGTAGCAATGGGCAAGGGCTTTGGGAAATTATGAGTGATAGGGCACAGAGTGTGATCAGGCAAAGTAACAATTGACAGAAAGAAGAAAACACAGAAGCTAAATGCAAGGGTATGATGTCCTCTTCCCACTAAAGCAGGGGGAAAAAAACCAAAGTACAAGTCTTACACAATCACCTTATATTTGGTAAAATACAAGTGTGCATATATACAAATGTATGTATATATACATATGTCTGTGCAAGAGTTAGTCCACATGTGAGTTTCCATTGTGTACTTGGTCAGAGGAAAAGAATAAAAGAGACTGATCAGCCAGATGAAATGGATCACAAGAAAAAGATTTCAGAATTTAACACATTGTGAAGTACCAGCTTGAGTCTAAGTTTAAGATTCAATATGTACAGTTTGGTAACAAAACTGTAATTTTTATTTATATTCTGAAAAGAAATTTGTGGGATCCATTGTTTTCATGCAGTCCAGTACTGGTTCTTTTCATTATGGAATGCATTATGACTTTTAAAATCGAATTCATCTAATCAATTATGTTCATTCTTAATCCTATTTCATAACAAAAGAACAGTGATGCTACAGTAGAAGTACTTACAATATTTCTGCAGACACATGTTAGTTCATTTAAAAACAGTAATTTTGTGTGCACATGTACATTCTGCATAAGCAAAATAACAACAGAGATGAGAAATAGAGTTAACCTACTCCTGATACTCACCTACCCAGCATTTCACTCCAGATGTCAGAGCAACAAAACTTTTAAATGTACATTCGCAATATGAATGCACAAGACTAAAATGTAACAAGATGTCTATCTCCCTAATTGCCCAAAACACACTATAGAGTCAAAAACTGGTGTTAACAAGATCTTCATGAAATATTAGTATCACTGTATTTGTACAGTACTTTCTTACAAGCAAAATACTTACAAGTCTATGTAACTCAATATAACCTATAAAAAAGTGTTCTCAAAGCCTACATGAAAAACAAGTCAGTAATGATTTAATTTAAGCAGAACTAAAATGGACCTTGACTTTCATTGCTCACTTTTATTAATGTCTAAGCACACACCCCACAACCAAATAAATATTTTATATTTTTTATAGGCAAAAATTTAAATAACGAATGAAGGATTACCTGCATCATCAGGTGTCCATGGATTACGAGTTGGCTTTTCAGAGGTTGGTCCCGAGGTAGTGATCATTCTCACACTAGGACTAGATGATCTACTGCTGTTTCTACTCTCCTGAAATGACAAAACAAAATGATAAGTTAACAGAAGATTTTTGAAAAGTTCATTAAAAAGAAAAAAAATTGAAGAAATCTGAACCTATAAACCTCCAAAATACCCTCCTCCCCAGGCTTTAACCCTGAAAGCTCTCCTGACAGTTTGATCAACTTTACATGCAGCACAGGGATAACTTCATCCCCATTTGTACTCCATCTGTACTGTGTAGAATAAATTGATACAATTTTGCTACTCAGCATAATAAAAGCAATGCTGAACAATGTGTTCCAGTTCTTTACAGAAAAGCATGACAATGTGTCTAGGAATTTTCATGCCACCATTCAGTGAAATCTAGCAACTCCATAACATAAGGAAGAAATAGTTTGTTTCCAATGCTTAATCAACGAATGAAACAACATTCAACTAAATGAATATAGCTTAGTAACTGCACTAGACTGCAGTGTATTAATCTACAGGTTTCTTATGGTTCTTTTGTTAACTCAGAGGTTATGTGATTCATCTTCAGAAAACATGGCAAAGCAAAAAGGATGAATCAATTGAAATAAATCAATCAGAAAATGAGTACATTGTCCCGCATGAAGCAGAATAGTTATTTACAATATGTATGTTTGTATTTCACATACCCCCTTCACTGACATAAAATTAACACAGTAAAAGGACTTAAGACTATAAGCCCCAATGAGTTTTGCAGAAAAAAAATGAAGTAAAAAGAAATGATTCAATTAAAATATAACAAGATGGTGTATTTTTCATTAAATGATTAATTAAATGTCTCCATTTTTCAAAAGAAACATTCAAATACACATTTCCTGGAAACTATATTTCTTTATGACTCTTTATGATTTCCAAATATCCTACCTTAATTCAAGTTTTAAAAGCCAGGATTTCAGTAACAATACAGAGTAACAAGTTGCTACACACTGAAAGATCCATTATTTTGATTGCATAGTGTTTCTTTTGTAATGTTTATTAAGCATTTAGTGTATTAAGTTAATGGCCAGAAACAGGGCAATAAAGTACTCTAGAAATAATCTGATGGATATTATCAAGATGACGGCATCAGATGTTTTGAAAAAGCTTTTGTGTTGGTGTCTTTGTTGATAATAAGCAAGGTGTAAGTTGCTGAGCTTACTGTAAGTGCCCTCATATATGAATGATAAATACAGCCCGCAGATGTGAAAGATCAGAAGACAGATCACTTTTAACAGCATGCGAGTCCTCTAAGCAGAAAGAGGTTCGTTGAGTATCTACAGCTGATAGCAAAGGGCACCTGAGAACTACTCTAGTTACAGTAACTTCTCAAGGCTGTACCAGATTGTTTTCATCCATCAACCAAAAAAAATTTCCTTGATAACATTATTTAGATGAAAATACGAGATAGAAATGAAAGATTTGTATAGGAGGCACATCTAAAAAGTACTACAAAGTCAAAGGAAAGTTCCCAAAACTGAACACTGCAGTGTTTGTGTGTTGAGTGAGATGCTTTAGGCCTCCTGGACATCAGCCCCTCTGTCAGGTAAATCAGTGCTTTAGCAATCAGTTCCTGCTACTCCTTCACCAGCATCCTTTCATCCTTGCTTCCTCCAGGTATCTCAGTATGCTTAACAGACTTGTTAGCAGGTTACTCTCAAATCTTCTCTTCGAGGCAGTCAAACTCACATGGCATTCCTAGCTTTTAGCTTCCACTTCTCAAAGACTTGCACTCCGGAAAAACTAAAGTGCTCTGAGGAATAACATCCCGCGCCTCAGTTTAATTTAAGTGGGCAGCACAATTTAAAGAAATCATCATTACTAGCCCTGTCTCCTCATTGCCTCATCTGTGAATTTTATCTCAGCATGAGACAAAAAAATCGAATGCGCATCTGTGACAAATTTCACAATCTCACAGAGAATGAGTCATCTGTATAATATCAGATCCCCCAAATTATCCCACTTAGCTTGCATGCATGTGGGCATGTACATTCTGACCTTGCTTCTCAACTTTTCAACACAGTACATGGTTTTCTTTAATATATTTTTTTACACTTCAAAGTAAACTGTAAGAATTATGAAGGCCCAGCAACTGCTACAACACCTCCCCTCCCTCAAAAACCAATGACCCCAAAACAAAACAATGTTTAAAAGAGGTAGTAGGTAGTTTTGATAATCCGATAGTTCTGTGAAAGATGATGTACCAAACCAACCAAATCAATACACGGTAAGATGAATACTGTACTAGGCATCAGATCAGTTCTTGCATGATTATGCCAGATATGTTTCTCAGTATCTGTATAAAACTTCAAATTCCGTTAAGACTCTATGCAGTGCAAATAGCAGTTCGCTGTGTTCCTTCAAGTCCCCAAAAGTATTAATGGCTGCAAAAGTATTAATGTGCAGTTCAGAGTCTGCACATGTGTTTCTGTGTTACAAAGGTGTTTAGGCAAGAGCATTAGTGCTGGACAGATGACACAATACAATGGTTTAAAATGCATGTACTGGGAAATAGAAAGGCAGAAGAAACAAACCAGTTGTAGTAGTTTTGATTTTAGACCTTCCTTGGTAACCAAGTTGTAAAGGAGGAAGTGGTCATCTTCCCAGTATTCCATACGATTTTTTACGTAAACCAGGGTATAAATAAGAAGGGGGAGAAGCCTCTTGCTCTCTTTGCTTTCCGGTGGATCCGGGAGCAGGTTCTCTGCTATCGACTCTACTCGTGTGGAGGAGTGAGGCCCAGTGAGACCTTGTAGACCTTGAGAAGCGGAAAGTGCCGGTGGTCGCTTGGTGCAATTCTACTATCTCGAAGAGAGTAGTAAAATTTTCTCTTGTTAATTTTTTATTGGTTACTCCTGGGTTTTTATTGTGTATATCTGTTTTGGTTTTGATTTTTTTTCCCTCTCTCTTTTCCCTTCAGGACAGGAGGAAGTGTTCGGGATCCCTTCTCCTGTGTACATAGTATTCTAATTATATATAAGTATAAATACATGTGTATATTTTTATACAGCTTTGGTCTACTCATTTCGACATTTCAGTAGCTTTTCCCTTCTCCCTTTCCCTTGTGTTCATAGAGGGGGTGGGGGAAAAAAAGCTGCAAACTGTAAGGTTTGAGCATTCGGCAAAAAAGTCAAATCCAAACCGTTACAGTTTTTTGGTGCATTGGCCGGGAAAAAAACAAAAAGTTATGTGGAAAAATGAATAAAATATCACAATATATGGATGGAAAGAAAAAAAAAACGTAGCATCTGACTTTACTGAGAGTTGTGTCAGTGCCGCTCCTGTCACTTGGAATAATGACCAGTCTAAGGTCACCAAGCACTAGAGAAACTCGTGCAAATTCAGACTTAAACATACATTCTCAACACCAAATCACTCCAACAGCTGATCCAATGATAGAAAACCTTTGACTTAGCATATTTTCCTACCTAAACTGTTGATGCTGATTAGTAAAACCATCTGCAAAGCACTATTACTATCTGCTATTGAGAATATCAGTAACACCAATACCAGAAAGTGCCTTAAGTGTCTCAATAATATATATATAGTAACCAGCAGCCATACAAACCACATGAAAAATTCTTTTAGGAGTACACAGAAATAAAGTAGCCATACAATCATAAAACACAAAAGGTGGTTGAATTAAAACAGACAAGCAGTTAAAAGGGAAGACAAGAGTCTTGGTCTACGCATTCAGGTAAACACCCAAAGTTCGGTACATTTATTATTATCAAGCCTGGTGTCTTCCTTCACCTTAAGAGAAAAACCTTAAGAAAACCTTCCTGATTAAAACCCACTAGTTATAACAGAATCATTTTCTCTTAACACAGCACCAATTTTCAGGAAAAATATGTTCAATAAAAAGATTTCTCATCAGCTTTAGTGTATCAGTCAAAGAGTTAAAAACCAGAAAAGAGGCACCGTGTCAATCCTTCAGTTCTGAGTGGGATAGGGTACACAGCCTGGGTGCGGGAGCAGAGGCACGCAGTGCCATGGCTGCTTGGTGGAGAAGGCCGTGCTGCAGGGTGGGTGTAAAAGAGAATGGAATGTGGGTAAGAAGGATGTTTGCAATGAAGGGAGGGAGGGGGAAGGGGATTTTCACATTAGAAAGGATACCCTATATATGGTCTGGTGCATGTGGGAAGACAGGATGAACTGACCAGAGCTACGCTAGTCAGATGTTTTTTCAGCTCTGGCTAGTAGATTGCTTATACTGATTGTAGTTCGAGATTGTTAATAAAAATTCAAGGCATAATTATTTTCTTCATAGTTTTCCACTTATTTTTTTTTAATATACAAACATATGTACATCAAAAGTCTTTGAAACTGCATTTTTCCTGCCTGTTAAAATATTATGTTTTCCAGATTTAGCATAACGTTTCCAAAAACTGCAAGATAGAAACAGATAACTGCAATTCCTCTTCTTACATTTCCAACATGTACACTGTCAGAAGCAAGAATGTACAATGTGATTCTGGTACTTCTACAGACGCACATATTAAATTGGTGAGGTAAACATGAAAAAAAAAATTTTGTATTCTCCAGGTCACAAGGACAATTTAGCTTGAACATCCATGCAAACAGTGGAACAACTTTCAAAGAAAGACTGTTATAATAAGTTATTAAGAGACGAAGCAAAAGCTGAAATTCTGTATTTTTAAATACTAACCATTCATTAAAATGAACAGAATGAAAACTTCTAAATAAAAAACCCTATAATTAAATATATCCATACAATCAGCACAATTTGGTGTAACTGATGTACTGTCACTTAATTTTTCCCCCACTAAGTCTTATATAATTTTAGTTCTACTGAATAAGCTAATATATTTCTTTCCTCAATTTTGCAGATTAATTTCTTTCCTCTCTAACAAACCTGTCTTCTCTGAAGATATTAAAATGTATTTAAGACTCATCTGTTATTTTCTGATAGATGCACATAGTAAATTCTACTAATACCTACAGGATTGATGAGATTTCTGTGGCTATCACACTCCACTGAATTAAGGATCAAATGTTCATCTCCCTGATAACTGAACACCCCAAGAATTACCACCTATTTTAGATTATTGCAGTCGATTGTTTAGTACGCAAACCTGATTAACCTGATGAATATGCTAAGCTCCAGTATCCCACATCCAATTAATAGTAGGGATCACAGAATTGCCCACTCACACTAAGGACCAAATAGGCCCTGTGAATTACTGAAGCAACTAAAAACACAAAATAAACACATCTGAATGAAGAATTAGCTGTACTTCTCTCATTTAAAATTGAAATTAAACTAAGAGCATGTTATGCAGCATACCACTGTTTCTGTTACCATGGCAGTTAGAATATCAGACAAGGAGCTATGTTATTATAAAATATTTTCTGAAATAGTCTTTTTTTAAAACAAAACTTTGTGACAACACCCTGCTGTAAATCTTTCACAAGAAAAGGAGAATATTACTCTAAGTAAGTATTCAGGATTCAGAGATTGACAATAAATAACATTTATAATAGTGATACACATGTTTTTTGTTTTCATGCAAAAAGTGAGTCTAATGTATGTGTAACTGCTTCAGATAATAAGTAGTAATTACAACTGTTTTCTACATACAGAGAGAAGAAAATGCTTTTCCTGAGTAATATCCGCCCTCAGACAAATTAAGCAGTACACAAAAACCACGTGTGTGTAAAAACGTTAAATACTGCATAAACTATACAGAAAATGCTTCTCATCTAGAGCTCATTCATAGATTACCCTCATGGAATCTCATTTAAATTCAATACAAGCAACGCTACAGTCTGCCAAGCTTCCACATCATTTCTACAAAAGCATCAAAGGTGAAGATTTCCAGACCAGTTCCCCAACATGCATTTGGTGCTGACTTTACTGAAAGGCAAAGAAGAGATGAGAAGCACATTACCTGACTGGACTCTGTTCCAGCAACACTAAGATCTTGAATGGATCTGCGCCTCTGCTGTCCGTTTCCTGCTGGGAAAAAAACAAAACAAAAACAAACCAGTGAAATATGTTCAGAACAAAATAAGAAGGGTGCAACTGCTGCAGAGGAGCTTGGAATTTGTACAAATCCACAGAGACAAAGTGGGAGAGGGAGAGAGAGAGACAGCTGCAGAATTTTAACTCAAAACATGCTGGCCTGTCAACAAAAAGTATACCCCAATACAATAACCACTCCTACCACATGAATAGCTGCTGCACTCTACTCCACCATCTTCTGTCACATGTATTTGGTCAGGCTTAGTACTTGGGGCAGGAGCTGATGACGACATCTATTTCAAGTGCGTTACGTTATGGGGATTTCTAAAAGCTAAACCGCGAAGATAAAAGGCTGCCAGCTTTAACCTGTTGCTCTTTGGCTTGCTCAAGGAACACAGCAAGGACTTCTGCCTGTGTGCTGCTCCCCTCAAGAAAACTACGAAGCGAAAGTGCTTTCTTCTGGTCTTCTGTCTCCTTCAGAGGAACGAAACTATGTCCTATTCTCATGCTCTGAGAAGTGTGAAAAGGGGACTGTTCAGCTAAATCACATCTCACCATCAACCTACGGAGCACAATGCTGTAATCTTTTCCTCTTCTCCTTCCACCTGTTCACAATTATCCACCAGTGACAGCTACATAAAACAGTTTAAATTTTAACACCGACACGCAATCAAAGGCATTTCCAGGAAACAAAGTCTCCTTAAAAATAAAAGGAGATTATGCAACAGAATCTCCCTGGCTACTTTGATTTTTATTACAGTGATTGTTTATATTATCTCTTGAGAGCAGGTCAGCTGTCCAAAAGGAAACACCAAAACGTCCTGAGTAACAGCTGACAATGCTCAAAATTCCTGCTCTTAGCTCTGCATTACGTAACTTTGCTACTGGAGGGGAGCATCTGAAACATGTACTGCAGCCGTGGCAGCCCCTCGCCCAGCGGCCCTGCACTCAGCAACCAACCCAGCTCACTTAAAGCCCTGGAAAAGGCATCGCATTTTTAACCTTTCAGATACTTCTCATTCAGCATCATTTCCATGTAACTCCACTGCCTATCCTGACACATGTTTTGAATTGCAACAGTTACTACAAAAATGTAAGACTAATTAATACTGATCAATACATTTAATAATACTTTAAAATTTTAAATATAGGTATTATTACATGTAGGAACCCACTACCACAAAATAGCAATAAAAAATTTTCAGTGTCACTCTACTGATTTGTCATGACATTTTATCACCTCAAGTGACTTATAGCAAGTACTATAAGAAACAAGCACGTAAGAAAATCAAGCAGCATTCCAGAACAGGAATATATTCTTTGCTCTGACTACAAATGAATTTGAATTGCAACTGTTCTGTGGTCTTGATCTTTTGCTTCTGAAATTCAGGGAAAGTATATACTTACCTAAGCAACAACAGCTAAGTTATTTTTAATACTTTGATACTAGGGATCATGTGAATGACTAATCTATGTCAAAATGTTTGAACTTTGCTCATTTGCAGTGAACTTTTTCACTAGGTAATCATTTAACAAACAAGATTATACATTTAATAGAATTCTGTGCCGTGGATACTTCATCTGGCTGCCACAGCTCATCTCAGTATTCAAGGTATGTGCAATCCACCCACAACTGACACAAAATTATGTGCACATTTCATTCAACAACACTGTTATAAAATTAGCTCAGCTGAAATAGGCTTGCAAAAATATCTGAAATTCTCATTTCAGATTAGCAACATTTGTGAATTTAAAGAACCCAGCACATCTGTTGCTGAAATATTAGAATGTGGCTGCCAAAATGTTAAAATAATCAGGGTGGGGTGCAAGAAAGAAAAGAAAATGCCTTGGGCTGGGGGGAGGGGAGAGAGAAAAAGGGGCCAAAACTACTGTGTTGTAAAAAATGAACACCTTTAAATGAAATATCTTCAATTTAGTAGCATGAGGGAAGAGCAAGCTCTACTAGGCAATGCCATTTTAATTAGTGTAACTACTGCAGACATCTGGCAAATAGCTTAGACAAGGCAGAAACAGACTACGAATCAACAAATACTTATTGCTCCAGATTCAAGAAAAATTTCAACTGAAAAATATACAACACAAAATATTTATTTGAAGTGATCACTGCTACTTCTTTATGCTTTCCTCTCACAGTTATGATCTTGTTCTTACCTCTATGTCCATTTAAAACAAATTTTTCCTCATTATGAAAACTAGGATTTGTGCATGCACAGAAGTTCATCTAAAGTAGCTTGATGCGCAGTATCAGGCTTTTGGTGGTTTACAGGATTTTAAGATTAAAAAGCAAATGTCACAAACATACTTCCTGGCCTCAAAAACCCCCATTTCGCACACTGCTGTTTATTTTCTAAAATTAAATTCTAAAGGAACAGGAAACTTCCATTATGTCCTGCCCCACATACTGCAGGCAAAAATAAATTCTACAACTTACTTGATGACCACCCCCACCCCACCGCCAAACATCCAGACCAGCTATGACCTCTTCTCCCTGCCCTTTAACAGATACTGGTGTCTCCTTTTACACTTTCTTATTTACCACAGTACTCTCTCTTCCTTACACACCTACCAGACTCAAACCTCTCTCACAGTGCAGGATGATCAGTGACTGTAACAGTGCTAGAAAACATTTTGAAAAAGTTAAAACATTGATCTAAATTCCAGAAGAATGAATAATTTGGGAAGACAAGGGTGGGATTGCTGGTGTATATTGGTTTTACAACTAGATAGCAAAATTAGAGACCTAAAGCATCCATAATTCCTATCCACTTTCTAAAGACCCTCAATAAAATGTGTCCATCTTGAGTAATCATTTATGCAGTGTCAATGCTATAAAAATCGTAATGCTGTGGCAGAGTTTCAGATGACAAAATTACAAAGCCAAATGCACCCATGCTAAATGCACGAGATGTCTAACGTTGTCACTGAAGAAAAGGTTGTACTTGAAGGTTTGCTGCTTGACTGGTTTGTATTGAAAAAGTATGCAAACTAAAATTCAGATTTTTTTTTGTTTCTTTAAACATAAAGCTACTTAAACCTTTTGCACTTACTAGGGTTTTCATTTTTCATATATATATATATATAAATAAAATGTTGGTGCTTATAACCTATACTATATATACACTGTAAATTAAAAAAAAAAAAAAAGAATTGATATATCACTTGTCTATCTGATTGCAGGATACCACCACTGCAAACTCTTGCTAAGCTGTTAGACAAAGAAGGAATTATTTGATCCACTTCTCAGTTTCTAAGTTTGTAAGCTAGTAATACAAAATAGCACCTTAAATGAACAAAAAGTTCTATTCACCCTTATGTACTAATTCAGATAGAAGCACAAATACGTATTAAAAACTTCCCCTTCTGCCAATATTTTACCTTTAACTGATAAAAACGTGTATTTTATGACCTTGGTGGTATAACCAGTTCATGGACGAAATGCAGTTGAGGCAACACATTACGAAAACCCCCAATGATAGCAGATGTAGTACTCATACTTCTAAAATAGCCCTGCCCCAAAGCAGCTGACTCACGGTAACATGCCTGCGTGGTGCCTCCCCTCTCTGGCCAGCAGCTGCTTTACCATGTGCTCAGCACAACTCCAGGCAGCAGCACAGACCGGCACTTGTGCTGCTCCAAGGACCCAGACGAGCTGCTCGCCCCACCGAGGGACACGCCCAGGGAAGTTTTAGAGGAGCTGGGTCTGGGGCAGAAGGTGCTATGGCACATAATGGGGTGGGATCGACACAGAGGTGACGGTTTGGGGGAACTGAGAGAGTAAGACAATTTACATATTTCTTCTGTAGTGCCAATACTGTCTTTTGGCTTAAGTAGTTCTCTCTTCCTAGTTTTTAGCTGGAGATTCATCTACAGAAAATAATTATTAATTTCTTAGCTTTCATTTTGTGGGCAAAAAAAAGCCATGCTTTCAGATTTGTCTTTATACTCTCCATAACATTCTATTAGCTCTTCTTGATATTATTTCAGAGCACATGTATGTTTCTCTTATATGGCTGACCAGTACAGTATATTGAATTCCTGATTAAAATTCAACAAGGGCTTATAAATAGTGACAGTGCTTCTTCATTTTTCCTGGAAATGAACTTTAAGATTTCATAGTTTTTCACAACTGCATTAGATTAGTGGCTTATCCTACCTGGGATTCCTCTGCGCAGATCTGCTATGGTCCCATGTCATCTTACTAAAAGAAACAGTTGCTAGTGTGTGACCCTGGATTTTACCTTATTTCTTTTCAGTCAAAGTAAAATTCACTTTATGTAATACTCTAATCCTCCTCTTTATGAATAGTTGCTTCTGATAAAACATTAACAGTGAATTTCATTATTGTTTATTTGACTTAAATACATTAAAATTTGACTTTTGAGAAAATTCCTTAATATGCTTGCTCCAGTCCTATAACTTCTGTCATTTCTACAAGTTGCTACTTCTCTCATATGTATTCCAAATAATTCATCTTGGAATTCTCATCCTGTCCAGTTCAATTAAAATAAAAGAATTTCTAATGACTCCTCTGCCTAACAAAGAAACCAACAGACTGGTACAATCTATTTTGTGAAAACAACATGGCATTTTATTTAACTGACTTCATCATTCCTTAAAAGTTTCAAGGTTTCTTGGAAACCTCGGTGTTGTTATGTGCAGACAGTGTGCACAGAAAAGAGGCACTCATTAGCTTCCAGAGCTTATTTAACAAGCTGTCATTGTGTGTTAACACTGTGAAAATTGACAGATCTCTTCACTTTTGCTTTCGTGGCTCTCTCAGGATTTCATTATGTCATTACAGGCCGGGACCGTTTGAAAGTTACAGTGGAAAGCTACCCTAGCAAACTCTTTTGCCAATTTGTTAGACTCAATGCCAAAGAGGTTTTCTTTTCATGGGTTGTGCTACTGTTCTCTGGAATCAATTTTTTCTGTAGTTTTATATGTAACCTTTAATAAAGCTTTTTGAAAGAAACTTTTGTACAAAATTATCTTCTGCTTTCAACTTTAAAATACCAAACAATATCAAAATTTACAAGGTAACTTCCTCAGATAACACCAATTCAGACTCGGAGGTCCACAGTTTCTAGTGTGTTTCTAGATTAGCAGTAGATACTATCATTTGTGTTTCCTGCCTGTGACAAATAATTCTGAAGTGACTTGCATACTGCTAATGGTATACCTATCACAGTCTGGGATTGATTATACTTATTTTTAGGCTTTAAGAAGTATGAAATGAAAGAAAGAAATCCACTTTGGTTGCAAAAAAAAAATGGAAAGGGAAAGGAAAACGATATGCTACTAACTAAAAATAGAGCTGGGATACATAAGAATTCATTAAAGTTCCAACTGAAATTATCATCTATGGTGCCTGATTATACTGATTTTCTTCCTGTCAGAAGCCTCTCCTAATAATTTTAGTTTGCATTTACTTAAACACAACAGAAATACCTCATGCAGACACATTTTAGCTCTAGAACAGCATAGTCAAATATAAGGATTACACAGATTAAGTGTTAATGTTTTAATCACAAATATCACACGGATTTGAAATTCTGTACCTAGTGTATTTAAGTTTTTTGTTCTACTAATATTTGATTAAAAACGGGAGCCCAAACACATCAAAGATCAGGGCAAAATAATTACCTAGACAGGAATTTTTCAACTTACGTCTATTTTCACCAAATAAGGCATTGTAATAAAAGACTGCATATATAGTTTTGCTCTATAAGAAGATTCTAAACATCAAGATAATAAAGAAAAAAATGCTTTATCAACAGAAGTAAGTTTGAACTAGAAGACTGAATCCTCTACTGATAAAAGTAAGCTTGTAATAAAATATTATGCTTCTCTTTACAGAAGCATTATGAAAAATTTTGTGGGATAATTTCTGGTTCTGTCCTACAGCAACTGGAGCAAGAAGTATTTTAGCAGTCTGATCATTATTCCGGCATCTTAACCAACTGACCCGTTCACCTGGTCTGCGATACCTGGTATGATGATCTCAGGGACATCCAGAATGTTGCCAAATGAAGCAGTTTTACGATGGCCTCGTTTAGGCTTGGAATAGGCTGAAAAAATACACATATACAATACACATGCAAAACACTAAAACGGCAATAGCAAAATTATTAAATTCCTAATACTGCACTTTTCATATACTTGGTTAAATTAGCGTTCATGCAAAAATGTGTCATGCAGAATAAACTGCATTGCCTTCCATTCATGCTTACACATAGTAAAGCAACGGTTAAAAAGCAAAAAATGCAGAACTAGCCGTCATTACAACACGGTGTAATTAGTTATAGTTAGCAACACAAAAGTCAAACACAGAAAGCAGCATGGCAACACAGAAGGGAAAACCAAATGTAATTATCCAAACAGAGAAAAAATGAAATTATTTCAGTTCACCTGTACATTCAGAATAATTCTTGACTGTCTGAACTTACATAATGTTTTCTCTTTAGTGTTGGGTACAAACTATTTTATAAACAAGTTTAACAGTTAGATACCTCTTTAAATCACCTCCTTTTAAAGCCAATCTCATCTGTCTCTGAAACAATGCTTACTCTTACAACATTTGACAATCATTCTTGCCACTCACTCTTTTGTCCCATTAGTGACAGTTTTTTGTTTCGGGAGCTGGATATCACTACCAACTTTGTAATTTTTGAATGATGTTCAAGAAATGTCATACACTACGAATTATAATCTAATCATACTTTTTTTTTTATTTTGCTACTTTTGCAGTTTAAGATAAATAGTTCCTATTTAGAGAAAAAAACTGAATACATCTCCCAAAAATATAACATTGTAGCATATTCATCTCAGTAAATAATGGTGATGTGTACTACATGATTTACTCTTACACTTAATCTAGTGAAAGCTGGAACAAGAAGATTAACTAATTCTTGACTTGATTTAACAACAGCTCAATTCTCACCCAGCCACACAATTTTTTTTCAGGTTCACAGCATATTACTTCTGTCACACAATTAACAAGATTGAGAAGAACAAAACAAAACCAATACCATGCTGTTTCAGCTCTTTCTGAAAAAGTTATGGTCAGATGGGTTTGACCTCATTTCTAGTAGTCTACTACTGCCTGAAGAGATTTCTTAAAAAAATACCCAAAGAACCCCAACCCAAAAATAGTATGTTCAATATATACTTTTGCTTCAAAAAAACCAAATCCTACAGTGATAAAAAAAATAAAAATCTTAGAATATTCTGAATAGTAACTATTATTTCAGACAATTATTATTGTCTTCCTTAACGAACTTAAGGAAGACAAAACAGGAAAATTAAAAACTCGCAAAAAGAGGAGGGCTGGATTATCTCCACTAATGTCAAAAACTTATATTCAGAGTGTCAGTGACTGAAGTGAGTCCTGACATATTTTAAAATAAAATCAGCATGGTGTTACTACCAGGTAAGTACACAGCTGCCTTCTGTGTTAAGAAACCTTTAGAGATATTCAGGGTGAGATGTGCTACACAATCATCCAGTCAAAGACTGACAATACAAAAGACAAATTTTGGAATAAAGCTTTAAAATAAGAACACGAAAGTAAAATGTGTTTAGGGCAAGGTAAATATTATGTCATGAGTAACTTCAGTATTTAGTAAAACAAGACCTTGAGTAATCATAATACAATGAAGAACAAAAATGAAATAGTCATGGTGCACAAGAAAGCCAGAATTTTGATACAGAATTCCTTATTAATTGCAGCTACTTGATTACCCTAATTTTCAGATTGGTAGAAAAATACTTAAACAGCTAAATAACCCTGAACTAACCAAAGTAAGTTTGTTTTATTATTTAAATGTGTGGTTATATACCATAACAAAACAAAACTTGCACATACAGAACTTAAAACCTGAGGTTTACATAGATTAACAAACAATATCTTTGATGAAGAAAAGAGACAAGAAAGTGTTTGCCAAGTATACACATGTTTATTAACTCACTCTTCTGGGAAGAATAGATACTGCTTTCACCATAAAATTATGTATTTATTCTTACAGATAAATTCCAATTCTCTCAAAAGATTTAATGTTTAGAAATAACAGTTTATAGCTGAAGCAAACCTGGCAAAACACCTGTAGCTTTATTTTTTTTAAACAGAAGACACCAATGCTTTGCTAATCTCGTGAATAAAATCTAACAAAGTTCCTCTTTCTGAAATCTGTCAAAGTGGATTTTAAAACTTATTTGGGAACATGCTGAACTTTAAACCTACCTCTTAATTTCAAAAATATTACAGAAATAACCTTGAAGAAAATGTTATTATATAAATAATTATGCTAGCAGAGATGTAATAACACAATTTCAGATGCAAAGGGGAAAGTTGTGCATTTGGAATAGGATTGATACTTACAGTAGTGTGCTTTTAAAAAAAGTAAAAATCTAATTCAATAAAATCTCTTCTACACCCTTTAAAATACTCAATTACAATACTCAACCTTGCTGAGTGTACAACCATAAATAAAGCCATTTCCCTCCTACAATTAATAAAAACTACATGAAAAGTTAAAGTATTTTCATACAGCTACTGGTATTAACCTTTTGTAAGACTATGCACATTTCACACTTTCCTTCCTCCTTTCTTTCCCTCCAATCCTTAGCCTACACCCCAAACAGCCTTTAATTTTACCTGTGATGGAAGCTATTCTTGCTTCTATTTCAGACATGTCAGCACTCATCCTTTTGGTTTCTCCTGAAACAAGGGCTGACGGTGGTCGTGCACGAACGTCTGACAAGCTCTCCACACTGCTCCCACGAGATGGGGGCAAACTCAAACGGCCAGGATCACCCTGTTTCAACAGTCACATTTTTAAAAAGAAAATTCTGCACAAGCCCCTCCATGATATGCACCAGTATGCAGATTAAAATATATTTCTATAATGTGCATTTTAAAAGTGACAAGATTTAAAATTTATGACTTAAAAAATGGTAATAATCGAGCTGTTATTGGCATATAAAACCAAAATATCTGCAACTTTGAAAATAATCTAACTATACACAGATAAAAAAAAAAAATCAGTAGAATTAGACCAATATTGTCAGAATAGATTCTTTGTATTTTTGCACTCTACTTGAAATAAACCACAGCATTTTCAAAATTCACATAAATGTTTAATCCTTTTATATCATACTAATATTTTGGATTTAAATTAAGGCAGCAATTTTCAAACATATATTTTTTTAATCTAATAAATCCCTTTAAATAGAATGACCTATTTTTTTACATTTAATTGGAGATCTTAATAGAGCCTTCCAGTTTATGTTTTTGGAATCACTCAATATTTTTCCATCCCTTTCCATGTTCTTCTCCTATAAGTACCTGGTTCCAATTTTGTACGATTTTTGAAGGAGGACACTAATGTTTCAGAGCACATACAACAGTTCTGTCTACCATGTCCACTTCATTATTAAGGTTCAAAATTGCACACATTAGCTTACCGGCTGCTTGGTTGTGTTTTTGATTTGTTGTGCCAATTTTGACTCTAAACGTTTAATAGTGTCATTGGTAGAAGCTCCTTGGAAGTCACTTGGTTCCATGTTAGCATCACTCTTGTTACTTGTGTTCGTAGAAGTGATGTCCATGAATGAACCTAGAAACCAGTAACAAGGAAAAACATTTGGGGATGTCCACTAAAAATACTGAAGTGCATCTCTTCACTAGAGCATTCTCATAAGTCCAACTTGGCTTTAAAACAACACTTTTGAAACTTTTAATGAAAGGCAAGTTGAAAGACTGCAACAGATCCATTACTGTAAGAAGTAAGAGGAGTGAGAAAGAATACACAACTACCTACTACGATAACATTCAGAAGTCAATCTTTAGCTTTCTTCGAAATTGTTAGGGCAGTGTTATATTAAAAACACAACCAGCAATCTCATTCACAATTAATGACAAAGGCCATCATTAACCACAGAAGAGCATAAATACCTGATAAATAACAGTCAATATACATTTACAGTTTAAAGTGGTAAATTATGTCTTAAAATCACGTACTGAGAGGCGGAGAACAGCCAGTAAAGTCAGTGCAATGCTACAGCTGCAAAGATTTTATTAACATACAGGTCACTAAATTGTAAAGTAGCCAACAAAACTTTATCCAAAATACCAGCAATTTCTTTGGAGATAGAAAATAAACCAATCAAACAGAGGAAGTTGAAGACACCTAAGATTAAAAACTACTTCAGTGGAAAAACTGTACTCTAAAAAATGAGGAGACCAAATGATCTTAATTTTCTATTATTAAAAGGATTTCTCTGAGAGCAAGACTACCTGAAACTCTAGCCCTCATTTTGTTCTGTCCCACTTTCTGGTTATTTTCTTGCACTTAATTTAAATTAATGTATTTAACACCTCTTAACATAAAACAAATGCAAGTTTAAATTGTGGAGATTATAACTGAAAGAGGTGCAGATTTCAAGAGTAGTGAAAAATTTTAAACTGACAACTCCTACACATTATATGTTCATAAAAACGTGCCAGTTGTTAGCAACATTCAAGGGGAAAAAAAAGGAGACCTTAAACCTGGACATTTGGAGACAGCTTTTACTATACACTTGTTCTCCACTACATGTACGCTTCATCAAAACCATTTGACTGAGAACACTGAATATGATGTGGTAAGAAGTATTAACAAAAAAAATAGATCCCTGTCAATGCTTATGTTGCTGTTCTTTAACTTATACAAATGTACCTGTACTAGTGGCAGAGTTGCTTTGGCCTTCATCTGAATACTGGCAAGGATACTGCAGAGGTTCATCAGCTCCTGGAAAGTACTGTGAAAAAAGAGCAATGATTTGAGAAAAACCTAATTAACAATGGTTTTAAAATTATTTTAATAGTATCTCATAATTTAGAAATTCAAATGATATATTTATAATAATTTATCTTGAAGACACATAAATGCAAATATTTTTAGTCATACATTAAAATACACCTATGAGTATTTTTCAAATTTTCTCAAATCAGTTATGAGTTGGTATACCCCTCCCATAAGGAGATGAATTATTTCCCTTCAACACCGTAATTGATAATTTTTATCAAAAAGAAAGAGGAGAAAGAAAACATGCAAGCCCATCTTTAGAGTGTGATGAAAGGCATACCTTTTGTAATTCAATTTCCTAGCTTAATAGCTTAAGAAATGATTAAGATACTTAAATAAATTTTTATACCCGCATCAAGTGTGTCATTATTTTAACAATTTCCTCCATAGATGGTCGTTGTGAGGGATCCTTGGACCAACAACGGGTCATTAAACTCTCAATTGGTTTAGGTAAGTTTTTGATCAGTGGTGGTCGGGTACCTGTAATTGAAATTACAAAAAAACTCTTAATTTTTTAGCAAAAAAAACTTAATTTTTTTAAACAGACTATAATAAACAACTGATCTCTCTCCAGTATTTTGCTAAATAAATATAGGGAAAAGTAGAGTTAATCGTAGGCTGAAAGAACTGGCTTGTACTTAATTTTCTCTCTCACAAACAAAAACTGATAAAAAAAAGTTCCTGTGCACTACACAGAGGCTAGAATTACATACAAACAAGCAGAAAAAAAATTAAACTTCTCCTTCAGTAGAGGCCTGAATAAATACAGCACATTGCAATAGCTAATGTTACTTGTCTCTGAAGAATAAAACTCTAGAACAAACTAGGAAGCAAGTAGTAACAGTCTTCCGTTCCTAATGCTGTATATTCACAAGAAAAAAAAAAATGAAAAAACTTGAAACACCTGAATTATTTCTGAGAGCTGATTTTGCCCTTAAAAACTTCCTTAAAAATTACAGGGCACTGGAAGTGCCAATTTTGCATTTAGCACCCAATTTATAGGTCAAATACACAACTTCAAATGCAATAAAATATTTTCAACTCACCATTGTGAACTGCCCACATTATTCGGAAAGCTGGACCACCAATCTCATCAAAAGGTTTCCTACGGGTGATTACCTCCCAGAGAATAATACCCCAGCTGAAAACATCACATTTTTCACTGTAATTGCTACCTGGAAGAAAGTCATCAATATAATTTGTCTCTATTCTATGTAACACATTAAAAAGAAGTACAGTTTGAACTGATCACAGAATCTTTAAGGTTGGAAAAGACCTCCAAGATCATTGAGTCTAAACTTTCAGTGAACACCACAGCACTAAGTGCTATAACGAGTTGTTTCTGGAACACTTCCAGAGTTGGTGACTCTACCACTTCCCTGGGCAGCCTATTCCAATAAATAAATAGCTTTATATGCTTCCTTTAACTTCACATTTATTTTGTTGAGAAAAAACCCAGTTTTCTAAAACTAGCTGATTCATGCTAACTTAAGTCTGCAATCATTTGACAGTCTGATTGTCAAGAATGTCTCTCTCTCTGGGAATCAATCCTTTTTACTTGGAGTCATTTCAAAATGACAAAATGCATCAGTTTTCTTATATAATGTAAAACACAATTTATTAAGTTTAAAGATCTCTTGCATTCACGGTTTAACTGACTATGTTTGCTCCCTCTAAATATTCTTCAATTCACTTCTCCCAGCCTTAGTCACAATATGCCAGGCAGTAACATCTGTCATATCCATTGCTCTTTATTAATTACAGGTCTTCAGCAGAACTAATCAGCAGAGTCCTCAATTCCTCACCATCTTATTTCCTCCTTGTTTATTATTCCTATTCTTTCTGTAATGTCATTACTTAATTAAAATTCTTTGATCATAACTTGAATATTTCTAAGACTCCTAAGGTGCAGAGGACAGGTAGGTGATACAGAATGATAAATAAAAGTGTTCAGAGGCTGCAAAGAAAGAATGCATGCTCTGTAACCATAACTCATGCAAATACTAATAAGAAATGTGAATGGGTAATGACATGAGAGTAAATGTGTGAATATAAATGATAGATTTGCTCCCCTGTGTTCAAACAAGGATTAAAATTGGCACAGAGTGGTCAAGAGATTTTTTTTGTTAACACGTAATCAGAAAGCATCATTCAGACAAATAATTTCATAAACAGTTGAATTAAAGAGGTCTAGTTTCATGAACACTCACCACGCAGCAAACAGCTGCAACAGGCTCTACCCTATCTGTGAGCCATCTTTCTTTTCCCCCATCCCTCTGACAAACTGTGCAAGGCAAATAGCCTGTTCTCTAGCCAGTTCTTGCAGTCCAGCCAGTTTGCAAGGCAAACACAAGAGACAGGCAGCAGCATGAACCACAGGTTCTCTCTTAGTGAAGGCACTAATTTGAACTTCCTGCAGCCACTCATTTTACAAAACTCTCTAAGAACTTGGCGTCTCCAAAACTCTTTACACCTGTATCAAAGTACCTGAATGTGCTAATGAGTTCAAAAGGTACTGAAGGAGAATAATAAAATCCGCTTTATCAGTCAGCTTATTTTCAAAGGTGCTGGAGAAAAAAAGCCTATGTAAACAGTGGCAGATCACTAAGGGAAGCAAAACAGTCTCAGCTATGCAGTCACAGCACTTCTGTGACACCAAGCCTATGAAAGGAAAGTAGTGCTATTCTCCTGTTGGCTCAAGGAAATTCTATTTTGTGGCCAAGAAGTTTTGGACTAATTCTGAAAACAGAGTCCGAAAGAAGTGAGAGAATATTCTGTATTGTTGTTTTATGTGACAGACCAAAACTGCAGAGACACAATCATTCCTCAATTGTCCCAAAGTAATTTTAAAATGGTTTCTTCTAATGAGAGTTCTGATATTACAATTGCTCTCTTTACCTTTATCCTGATCTAAATCATGTTATTTTCATTTAGATTATTTGATCTGTACAAGGCTTTAGGTGCCCTAATGTTTAAAATGGGAAGAAAATCTTAATATTAGGGTAACCGCTTCAACAGGTGGTTGTCTTCTACAACAGATACTTCTCATGTCTTTATTGTTCCCATCTAAAAACATCAGTACTAGAATAGCACCAGTATTAGCATTTTTTACATTGTTGAATTCTGATTCAGTAGCATAGGCAAACACATTTTTAACAATTTTGACATTTGACATGGTTATTTTAGTAGTTTCTCGTGTAATTTGATATGCTGCATCATAGAAGCTACTAGATTTCTTCCTTTCCTTGATACTTGTCCTTTTATTATGATTTGTCTCTTTATCTGTAAATGCTTTTAGTTAAAAGTACATGAAAACAACTGTAAACTGAAGGCTTTTGCTGCTGTCCAAAAATACAACTGCAATACAAGATTGCTTTGTTCTGCCTTGCTGAATTCATACACCAGAGGAACTAGGATATGCACTGCAAATCCCTACCATAATATACTTACTTATATCCATTTTAGATTAAGATTTTTCACTCAAAAAATAAATCTAGCTGTACCACTAATTGTCCAATTGATTATTTCTAAAAGAAAAAAATCTCCTATTTGCACAATTTAATAATAAACAAATGTTAATAAAAGAAGCACTCCTAGCTAGAAAGAAATAAAGTAGGTGTCTCAATAGAAAGTGACATAATGGAACATTTTCAGGCACCAGAGTGAAACACATAACCCTTGGGTTGGTACTCTAAGCAATATGTGAAAGAAAATGGTACCTTCAGAACAAAAGCTCCAAAGGTGATGCTCGTGAGGAAACACCTCCTAAAACTGTTTGGGAACAGTCCCTGGAATAAGGACAGTAAAAGCAAAAGAGGCCACTTGGATCCAGAATCGGGGAAACCACTGCTGCACACAGGCACTTCCTAAAGCAGGAAGATGACTTTTTCCAGACCACCAGTAAATCACATCAATAATTTAAGGTACTGACTGGCTAAAAGGTGTTTAATTTGCAATTTAATACAGACCGGATTATTTCTGAGATAGTCATGCAGCAATTATACCTATCTAATTATCAAGGGTCATCAGTCTTTCCCCGTTACACTCCAAGAAATAGCGTATTGTCTTACTTAACTAAATTAACAGGTAATAACAAGTTCCTCAGTATGTGGGAAAGAGGAAGTACATCAAATCTCTAGACTACACAAAAAGCAGACGAAGATGGAGTTACAAGAAAGTAGGGGATTGAAAACAAAGGCAATTATGTTTAATTTAGAGACCCTAACAGGGAAATTCTAAAGTTAAAAGCTGATCAGAATAGAGAGTGAAAGTAATGACAGTGCATGTGAATATCAGAAAAGTTTGAAATAATTTAAGAATCTTGAAACATGAGAATTGTGGGGAAAGAGCCCTCTGGTTGTATTTGACTTACTTATAGAATAAGAAACAGCAGCTGCCTAGAGGTACTCCTTAAGTAAATCTTAGCCATGACACAAATAAAGGTTCCACATCTTCATCTAATTAAATATCTAATACTAATATGAGAGAGTTAGTTCAGTGCTGTTCTTTAAACCTCTGCATATTTGACAATATACAATTGTATAGATTTTTAAATAAATGTTAGAGTTCTGCCAAGATTCTTTCAGTTGTTACCTCAAATTTTAATACACATTGAACTAAAGATTGTATGATACTCTTATTTCCTACACCACATTAATTCACAGTTGCACCCCTAAAAAGAACACATAATACTGACACTGTGAATTTTTATTACCTTCAAAAACTTCAGGTGCCATCCAAGCAGCACTTCCTTTATTGTTGGTCATGTGTGTTTGAATATCACAGGCTGTACCAAAGTCACAGATTTTTAGAACTGTCCCCCCAGCTACCAAGAGCAAACTGTCGAAGAAAAAAAAGATATTTAAATTGTGGGTTGAAATACTCTGGTAATAAACCACTGATTTATTTTTTTTTATGCCAACAGCTATCATTCTAATATAGCTGAATGTCTTAGGCTTTGATTCTCAGTGCTTAGTTTCATAATCTGAGAAATAAGTAAGGTCACTTGTTTCTAATGTGAACATATTAAATATTTTAAAATGTTCCAATATATATCGTAATTTATTAATATTCCTACATGCTAGATTTTAATTAAGTATCTTTAGCCACAGTAAATCACTAAGCATATATTGACAAAATCAGTCCTTCAAATTCTATAGGCTGAAAAACCAGTGCTGTAACAATTTTAGCAAAAGAAGAATGGTCGAAACTCCCACTAATGTCCATCAACACAGATATTTATTTAAATGAACGCACTGAAGTTACATGTTAACAGCTCTCTAGATCAAAACTAGGGATACAAGAAAGAACTAACGATTTAAAGTGTGGCTTCATGTTAGGATTTTACCTGGTAATAACTGCAGGCTACCATAAAAAGGGATGATTCTGCTCATACTCAAATACCTGTTTCTACCTAATCTGTGCAGCCAGATCTGAAGCTGTAAAATGAGTCAGATAACAAACTGACTGGATAGAAAACTACTAAATTTTGTTTCAGTGGAAAGTGATGGGAGCTTCTGGCAGGGCTAGTAGAACTGGCAGAAGGAGGGGATAAAAGAGGATGGCCATGTGGCGAAAGAGCTCTAATATAACAGATTAAATATGACATTAGAACCAATCAACGAAACAACCCTACCACAATGTTCTCTCACTGAACAACAAAACCATTTCAAAACTGGAGGATTTTAAATGCCTCTGATTAGAAGCCTTACTTCTAACAAAATCCTCTTCCATGATGCAGGGCGGGAGGAGGATATTTTTCCAGTTTGACAGAAAGTAACTGAATACAGCTCATTTTCTGTATCATACACCATCGTTCTGTAACTGAAGTTTCAAATGCACAGCTTTCATTTGGAATACAGTACACCCAGAAGTTAGCATCAATTAAAGGTTCTTTTCAAATGCAATAAATATTTAAAAATTATCTTAAATTCCAATTGTAAGAAAATATAACATATGAACCATAAACCTACTTTGGTGGTTTCAGGTCTCTGTGAATTAGAGCCTTTGGTTTCATGCTGTGGAGATATGCCACTCCTTGGGAACACTGTAAACACCAACTCATAGCATGTGCAGCAGTATAATGAGGCAGAGGTTCAGCACCATGCAGCACTGCAAAACAAAGGCACAAACTAAAAAGAACTTTATTGCATATTACCACACATACAATGGAGTTAACAAAATGCCAGTTAGAAAGCTCTATGGAATTTAAATAATTATCAACACCTCATTATTGCAACTGAAAATATCCTTCTGAAGACTTTTAAAAAAAATGATAAAATATTTTCCATTTTTTAGAATGCTTTCCATAATTTTCAATGTTAAAATTCAATATGAAAGGTGTTGCTTGTTCTCAGCTATCCCTGGTAAAGTCTATGTTAAACAAATGGTCAGGGAATTTACAAATTAAGCAAAAATCTTTTCAGATGTTCCACTGGAAAGCCTTAAATTACTTTTATAAAATATAAGAAACTGATATCAAGAACAAACCAGTGGACTGAGAAGTGGTTTTAAAAACCACACTCCTTTCTCCTCAAAATTATTAAAAAAATTTCAAAGAACCACAGAGGTTGACAGGGAGCTCCAGAGGTCCCCCAAGCAGGGTCAAGCAGGCCACCTCCAGCTGTTTGCCCAGGACTTTGGCGAGGTGGCTTCTCAGTATCCCCAAGGATGGAGACATATGTATGAAACAGCTTTATAGTTTAGATCACGTTTGCCCTAATGCTAGTGCTTTAGGTCCAGGAAGACACTATGTTGAAGTGATACTCACCATTGTATAGGGAACCTCCTTCAGCATACTCCATAACAAGACACACCTTTGCAAGGGAGGGAACAAAAACCAGGGATGTGTTAAAATGTAGGGGCTGAAAACAGCTTCTGTAAACTGAAAGTTCTTTGAGAGCAACTGCAAATCCTCCATACCTAAGCTAATGGAAAATATATCTATGAAGTAAAAGGTCAGTTTGAAGCATATGTATTTACTTGTAAGAAACAGAAATCAGTTTTATACGTAGTTCCCACTGTAAGTTAGGAAAGAAGAAAATGACCTCCCCCCACCTCAGTCTTAAAAAGAAAATGCTGTCTTCAAACTGCAATTTACATGTTCTTTTTTCTTCAGCAGTTTACAAAAAAAAAACTAAATACCACATCAAAATAACTTCACTAGTACTAAGAAAAAAAAAAGGGATGCAGCATTATTTTAAACAATTAAATAGCCCATACAAGAATTAGCTAAGGATATATCAGTCCATCATAGTACTTGCTTTTCTGCTTTCAGAATTTGTGGGACTGTTTGCAGCTGTGGCAAATCCTGAGAATTGCCTATACGAGAACAGGAACCGATTTACAAGCTATAATCATGTGTTGCTAATGCATTTGCTTGTTGTATTGCTAATTTGCAATTAATAAGACTGTAAGTATGAATGTAACTACATATGTAATACACCAGATGCCATTTTGACAAACTGAAGTATAATATGTGCTTAGAAACGGCTTTGGGGTTTGCTTGAAAGAATTTATTTTTCATAGCAGTGGAAGGAAAAAAACTAAAAACCTAAAAATATCAAGTGACCTACATATTTGTGCATTTCCTTATCATGGCCAAAACATAAAAAATATATATATAAAATATACATTTTTAGTATAAAATACATGTTTTGTGCATTGACGCTTGCATATGCTAAGCTAGTCACTTGCTGTTACATGACAAAGCTATAACTTACTGGGTTTAGACAGGCTCCATATAACTTGACAATGTTGGGATGGTTCACTCGTGACAGCTGTCGAAGCTGCAATACAAATCACACAATTTCAAACCATGGGGAAAAAAGGCTAATGCTTTATTTTCACAGCTACAATTAATACACCACAACAGCAAGTACAGTTTTATATATCTGCATAACCCTAGATAGTGATTTGAGGAATTACAAGGCTGATGTCCCTCTTTGCATTTTAATTTATGTAATTAGGTTTGAGTCTAACTGGAACTGTATTTTAAAAGAAATTTTTAAGAAGTTAAATTTAAAGAAAATATTTTGACAGGCTGTAGTAAAATCACTCAAGTCACATGCACTCTGCAACTAAGACCTCTGTAGGGTTGATGCTCTTCCGGGAGCCTGCAGTTTGTCTGACTACATAAAAAAACCAGAATCATTTTGGCTTTATTCACAACACAGAAGATGACTGTTCTAAAAAACCCCAAGCCCACAACCCTAGAAAAAAAGCCAAACAGTTTAATATTAAATAATATTAATATTAAATAATAGTTCCAAGAACCTACTACTGCTTGTACTGACAATTACACTATTTTGCAGTAAGTATTTTTTTTACCAGTATGTAACAGAAGGGAAGGAAAAAAAGAAATTTTTTTCCCTTTACACAGACTTCTGAAGTAGTTTATGCTGTTCACTGTCTATGGAACAAATGCTACTTTTTCTGTATACTTCAGAAGACCTAGAAAATCAGAACAGAGTATTACAATTGATGCTTGCACTATGTAGGGTTTCCAGAATACCAATAATTATTCAAGCATTTTTAGGATTATCTACTCAGATCTCTTTAGAATACAAAAAATGCTAAGAGACCAATTAGATCTACTGAGTATTAAATTAGACTCAGATTAATAACCTTAAAAACTTTCCATGGTAATGAACAAAATACTTACACAGAGACCTATAACAAACATGCTTCTTTCAACCCTTCGGTGTGTTGCATTTCAGTACATTTATTTCCAAATTTAAGAAGTTTATTTTTAAAATATTTTGCGTATCTTGAATACACTAAATGATAACTGAATCAATACTAGAGCAACATGTCACAATGTATTTCATTTAAATTACAGGGCAAACTTCTGATTCTAGTAAATGTTATGTATCTTGGGAAGTTATCGTTATACCTGAACTACTCAAGGTATTTCTGAAGAAGTAGACAAGGAATGAAAACAGTGACTGCCTTTAAATGAGTTACAGGCAGCAATATATGTAAGAAAAAATAATGAAATTATTATAACTGCTGATAAAACTCAGAAAGAGTTTCAAGTACGGACCTGACTGTACTGAAGAACCTATGCTGTAGTCCCTGGAAGTGTTAATCAGCTCCAAGACTTTGGTGGCTATTTCAGCTGCACCCTGATTCCAGACTGGGACAGAATCTAGGAACTGGAATTTCCCCAGTTGTGTGCCCTTCTCTCTCTCCTCCTTGCCTTCCAGATTTTTATGGGAAGCAAACTAAAGAAGCTGCAATGTTCTCTGACAGCTCTCCTGTTCTGCAAGACAAGGGATCAGGGTACCTGAACTGGGTATCACAGACTGCATTTATCTTTTAATAGACTTTATTACTTTAAATAGCTTTTAGTACACTAAAACACACCCATGAATTTAAGAAAACAAGCTCTACCAAACCCAGTACTTCTCATCAAACTTACTGTACCTCTACAATGAAGGCTTTTCTTTCAGATTCACTTTCTATTTGTTTAATGGCTACATCTTTAGCTCGCCATTTTGCCTTGCAGACCACACCAAAGGCTCCTCTTCCAACAACCTAGAACAAAATACGAAACACAAGTTAAAACCTGAAATAGTTTCATTTGCTGTGCAGGACTTCGCAAACAGGAAAGAAATTTAACTTTGAAAACTGAAGACATACAGGCTCAAGTTTTGCAGCAGTGATTGAATACTATGGCGTCAAACCATAACCGGTACTCAGCTAAGCTTCCTCCAAAGATCATTTACAGAAGAATTCGAAAACACACAATTTACAAAAAATTGCAAACAAAACAACTTATTATTAACATTCAGTACCAGTATTTTGGAAGAATATGATCTCCATTATTTCAAACAAGATTTGCTCAGAAGAAAATTACAGGAATGACAGAAAATTTATTTATTTAGATTTGACCAGTGAATATATCTATTTGCTGCATTCCTTTGTTCTTGTTAGGAACAGGAATTTAGAGTTCTGAATTTCAAATGCATACACAAACAATTGCACAAGACTATGACGAAGTTGGGATGAGGTGTTCAATGTGCTCAAAGTTATGCTTGCATTTTCCCAGAGATGACTCAATAGGGTGAGAGCAGTAAATTCTCCTGCAAGTCCTCCAAAGAAGCATAGTGTCTGTATAAACTAAGCTTTCTCTATTTCTGCTGCTTTCTAGCTTATTTGGAATTAACATTGCCCAAAAATATAAAAAAAACAGACAAGAGTCATAACTCTTCACTGTAACTTCACAGAAGCAGTAGTAGCAGCTTCTGTATACTGTATGATTCAAGAAACATTTAACCTTCACTGTGAAGGAGCTCCAACACCACCATTGTTTAGAGCAGCTTTTTTAAACCAAGCACAGAAATGAAAGCAGGATAGAGAGACGTGTCCTTTTTCCTATAAGGTCACTTTTAGTAACTGGTGAGTTACAAACAACACTAAACTGAAATTTTACTTCCTTTAACCGTGTTCTTCAGGAGAAAAATGGCAACACACAGGAAAAAACCATGCACATGAGATGTAAAGTTGAAATGAGAATGTCACCAAAACAGTGACTAACTGCTAAGGGAAAGCATAGACAAGCAAGCTGTTACAAAAGAAAGGTGGTGAGACAGAGGAAAGGCACACAAAGGCACAGAAGCAGCTAAGGAAAAGAAGCTCCACCAAATCCAAAAAATTCACGGCAGGGCAGATAAGAAGGAGAGGACGGGAGGAGAGACGAGGAGCTAAGTCAGGTGGTCTTGGATTCCTATTTGGCCCTCACAACCTTCCTTCACTGTTGGTTTTAACAGCACTCTACTTGTGTTTCTAGTCCTTGATTTCAAGTAATATCATATGTATCCTAAGGAACAAAGCAGATGCTTCTAATGAAACAAACATGTTTCCAAGAAGTGAATGGGAAAGGATGGGAAAGGAAGGGAAATAGGGAGAGGGTGCAGTGCAAGCACTTACAAATATGATTATCATAGCAGTTTATTATGGCAGAATTTAACTTTACTGCCTTCCTTAAATGGGCAAAGCACAAAAAAGAATATTATTTTGAATGGAAAAATGCACTGCCTAAAATTACAAAGCTCTTCACTAGAAAGTCATAGTTATTTATGACTTTACCCCGTAAAAAAATGGGGAATATTCTTGATGGGGGGTATTAAAAATGTATACAATAGAGATGCAACATAATTAAAGTATCTACAAAATGTTCAAACATAACATTGCATCCACATTATAAACACTACACCAATTCTTATGGGTTCACTGCTAAACTCACTTCTTAACAGGATGGTTTCTTTAAAGAAAAGTGTGATTTGTAGGAGGTCAGTGAATAACCACACATTCCCAATGCTGAAACAATGCAAACTGCCTGCCGCCTATATGCTTATCCTTCACGGAAATCACTAGTTTTACCTTTCTTTTTTTTGAGATGCCCTCCAATATAGCAGCAATTCATATCATAAATTAAGTGCTGACACAGAGAAGGTAACACAGTAGCCAGGAATGTACAAGCACCAGACTGCTTGTCAAGGCTTCATATGAGAGCAGATTGACTACCACTTACATAAAGGATGCTTGGGTTAGGTTCTTACTACTTGCTTTCCTAATAAATAAATAAATAAACACACAAATAATAAATAAATAAATAGTGAAATTGATTTCCCTTGGGAATGGGGAGGAAAAAGGCTGCAGGTGCAAAACTGAAAACCTAATAAACTGACACGAGGAAGTCTGTAATCAAGGCCTCAATTTGAACAGAGGAAAAATATAACTTAAAAAAAAAAAATCAAGATCTTGCATTAAGAAAGATGAGAAAAGGGAAATAATGCTCAATCTTTTTGAAAGGTTACATATGGATATGAGAGATGGCTGCCCAGCAATGGTGATCAATGGCATTTTCCTCTTCTGGTTTCCTGATTACACAAAATACTATTCTTCTATTATACATTACAGTACACACTTGGCCTTCCAGAAGTTCCTGCCTTCTCACCTTTACCCTCCTCAACAGTGGTTTATAGACTGAGTCTGCCACAAGATATTTCCAGGAGATAGACAGAACATGCCCCATTCTGCCCCATGTGAAAAAGGGACCTGTTGATTGTAACCTCTTCCCCTAGCCACAGAGCCTTGACTCTTCTCCTGATGTAACACACACCAACTATTTTCTTGCAGTCCACAACCAGGCCATGCAAATGATAGTTGAGCAGCCTACGAAAATAGTACATATAAACAAATTGGAAATAATGAGTCACTGGAAGACACACAAGTCCCAAATAGTCTCCCTTGGTATTCCCTTTTCTCTCTCAGACCACTTTTTGAATAAAACTGCCTAAATAAAATAAAATTTGAACAGAATTTTTTGGCAATGGCAAGCCCCCCACCTTCTACTGGCACAAGAGAGTTGTGCATTACAACGCCTTCACTCACCTCACACAACGTGTGACCAGACCTATGGTGAAAGAAAAATCTCATCAGTTGTTGTGTGTGCCACAAGTCTACACTTCACAGTAGTGCTGACCTAGTGAGCACATAAAAGTCCACCGTGCAAGCACATGTAACTCAGCAGCCTGCTCACACCTGGGAAGTACTAGGGACAGTTAAGGAGAGAAGAATGCCACAGAGCATCTTGGGCAGGATGAAGCGTACTAGCAGCAGCAACACAGTACATTATGAAGGAACCCAAACTAGGTTACCCAAGTAACTGGAAAGAACTCTCCCCTCCATACAATGAATTCCTCTAGGTGGACACAATTGGCCTGTGAGACTTCTTTTAGAAGGTTCCTTTTCTTAATGTACCTTTTCTCATACTCTCATTCTTCGACTGCAACTCTGTAACATTTAATCCAGTGACAGAGACAAAAAAATCTCTCTTTGAAAACAGTACATATATGCCAGTTAAAAGACTGGTCTTGGATACATATGGTAAAATTTAATGAAGCAATTAAACTTTTTTTTACTTAGCCCAAATAATTTACAACAGTTTGTGATTTATCAGGCTTACTATATATGACGTACTTTTTAATAACATTCCTACTAAATGAAGAAACTAACAAAACCAAGGACACTGGCCAATGTCATGTTTTACACTGTGTCATGACTGTCACAATACTTTGGGCTTTAGTTGAAAAGTGGAATAAATTCCAAGAATCAGATGCATTTTCAGAAGTCCCACTGACAATTGGAAAAAAATAATTAAAAAAAATTAGTCTCTAACACCAGGAGGAAGAGTTTACCAGGCAATCTAAATCTTAATTACATAATAGAAAGCTGTGAGAGACCATCAGGTATGTAAATTTTATGGTTGGTGGAAACAGTTTGATAAATGACTATGCAGTCAAGGTTTCATAACAATTTATCAGTGACTTGGTGCCTGCTTATGCAGAGGGTTGAACTTGAGAAGAGGACACGAATGCAGCGAATATTTACCTAGGATACAGGGAAAACAGAAGAGCCAATCCTCCATTAAAGCAGCTCAGCCTCTTGGACAGCATATGAAGGGAGTAACTGTCAGAAGCAACAACAGACCTGATACAAATTGAAGCCCAGTATATTTTTCCTAATTAATCTGGAAAAAGTACCTTACTCATAGTAAAAAATCCCTTTATAATCAACAGAATGCAGCTTGTGGTGGATTCCATTTACTTATAATTTTCTTCCCTTAAGTTTATACTGAACTTATTCTTTAAAGAAGCGAGTCTTAGATTTTGCCAGAACTGTTTAAACACTACTTAGTTTCCTTCAACACCGTGTAATGGAACTAAGTAACTTAATAGTGCAGGAGGGAGGCGCTGCCTGAACTTCAGTTTCTTCATGCTCATTCCTTCTTGTCCCCCGCTGTTGGTTCTACACCATATGTTTGGGCACTAGTGCATAATCGGAATTATAGGAAGCACAGTTAATGGAATTATTGACACAACAAATCAATAAACAGCAGTTGATCTGTAGCACCGCGTATGTTTGGAAAATGATCTAAAAATAAACACATTCTTTTGGTAAAAGATTTTGTGCCTCTAAATATCTTCTGGGAGAAAAAAGGAAAATATAAGGCAGATGACATGTTTAGAAATAGAACAAGAGTGCTTCTACTTTTCCCACAGAAGAGAACCAAGCTTGTTGAGAACCACTGAGTACATGACACAAACACATTTTAAACTGGAAGAAATGCTTAAAAGAGATTTAAAGATTGAAAAATATATATATTCTTCTCCCTATAAAATTTATACCAGTAGAAAGTTATGTTTTCCTGTGCAGCAAAGCGACATGGCGAAGTACAGTGCCACTTGCATGTTTTCCAGATAATGTATTTAGAGTCTTATTTAAAGAATATGAACCACACAAGAGCCCTGGAACAAGCATTACCTCTGTCTCTGTGTACAAATAGTATCAAATGCTGTACATAAACAAAGATACATGATACTGACTTGGAAGTATGTAGACTATACTGACTGGTAAGTTATGTAGACTAGAAATCATGCAGGAAATAGAGACTGCAGATATGTTAAGACCTTAAGGATGTATTTTGTCCTAAGGGATGTGACTAATAATTTCCCCTCCCCCAAGTAAAACAAGAAAAATGCATCTCTGTTCACCCAGATGCACCACAATCCCCTATCAAATGCCAAAACTTTGGAGGAATTAACTTCAACTTTGCATTAACTTCACAGGTTTCTGAAAAACATAAAGATGCAAAGTTTTTGTCTCTGTCCATGAAGTTTCCATGTACACTAGCTCTGCATGCTGGATACCTAGTGCTTTTCTTTCTAAAAAAAACTTGCTGGATATATAACACTGCAATAAAATATAATAGCTCCCTGGTTAGCAGATGTAGAGAGAGAACTGACTACTGATTTGCAGTATCTATGGTGTGACATGTTCGTTTATGATTTTGGGAAGCAAGACAAGCAGTTACAAAAACCCAACAACAGAAAGTCAACGTGCTTCCAAACAGACAGCAGGCTCTAAATTATCTTTAATATCTCTGTTGCTTTCCTTACTGGTATATTTGCAAATGAAAGGCTTTTATGCAAACTGAACTTCTGGATCCTTCAAGTTTCAGACACTATGCAAGACAGAGTGGAAAAAAAAGAAATGTTCTACAATGCTTTGTAAAAACAGAATCACATTTTTAAATTCAGTTGCTTCTATTCTTCCTAAGAGAGCGCCAGCACTACCAATACAGCATACTAATATTTTCAGTTTTTCATACCCCTGCCCATATGATACAGGGAACATAGATTAAAAAAAAGTGCCAAAAGGAGCCATGAACAACAGTTTACAGCTCCTAAAAATATATGCCTACACTTTCTATCATTGATTCAACCAGCCTCAAATTCCAACTTTGGTTCCTCTGAGTGTGCTATGCTTTATTAAGTAGGTTGAAGCAAATCGGCCCTGTGCCACAAATGACTGCAGCCAATACCCTGGCAGCACCTTTAGGAAGGAGTTCACATCTGCCAATTCTTACAGCTATGTTCTTTGACTTATTAAGTTTATTTGTACTAGTGTTGACCCAATTCTAAATGTTGCTTTCCCTTTCTTGGATTCACATAGCAATGAAAAAAACCCCAAAATCCCTCCACTCCCCCACTCCTAAAACCCCTGTAAGCAATTTTAAGTAAACTAAGTCACTTAGTTTAGATTTAGCTGACAAGTTTCAACTTTTAAGTTATACAAAACACCACAGGAAAAATACATCCCTTAATGATGTTTTAGCATGAATCAATTTGCTCTGTTATAGCTGCTCAGACAGCAGATTCTAGTTTTAGACAAAAAATGTTGGGTACTGAGGCACTCAGGGTGAAAGACTTCAACAGGAGTTGGGCTTGCTGAGCCGGCGCCGTCTAAAATTACCGGTCTTTGAAAAACAAATAATCATTCTACAGTCAGTCAAATATTGCTAGAATCCACTGGGTGCGATAAACAAGGGACATGTGAAACTTGTTCTGTTTTAGTTTTTTCCTTAGGGAAAGGCATTAGACAGGGAACTTCATTATTATCTCATGAGTATGCATAAATTATCTCATAAATCCTGCTTTCATCACTGGAATAGAAAAGCTTGTAAAGTTTCTTTCCCATGTGCTCTTTAGGAGAATAAAATATAAGATTATTTTACAGGACATAAACTGATGCACTGAATATATCTGCTATATATCTGCATGTGTAGAAATAAATGTAAAGTCTCACATTAATAGTTTCACTAGCTTTTCAGCCATACTCTAACTCACTGCACATTAAATTTCATCCACATGGAATTGGTGTTGCATAACTTCAGCTATAAATTCATACCCCAGAACGAAGACAATCGTCCACTGGCGTAACAAAACTAAATTTAAATACTGATTTGAATTAAATCAGGAATTTACTTAGAGAAAAACTGGAGACAATATTGGCAGATGTTTTCACCACGTACTAATTTTTTGCCTTTGCTTCTGGGATACTCAACTTTGCACCCTGAAGTCTTATTTACTGAAGAAGGTTAAGAAAGGTTGACTGACTTCAAATGGATTCTTAACTACCACTCTTGGCTCTTGAGCACCAATCCTTTCGTATTCATGAAATACCCAAGAATACTGTTCAGATCCCATATTGCACCTGCAGTTCTTGTCCAAACTTCCAATTTTGCAGATTGGTATTCTACAACTGGACATGACCTCCCAGGACATAAAAACAATGGAGGTAGAAACAACTCCATGTTCAGCAGCAGCTTATGAATATCAGCTTTTCCTTGTAGTGTAATGGACATAATTGGTCACCGCATCTCATGAACTTTTGAAAGTTAAGTGCTATAAAAGGGAGCAAAATCCAGTTGTCTCACTGTATTCTCTTGCCTCTGAACTGCTTTGCTCCATAATTGTAAGGAACACATGCAGTTCTCAGCACACTACTCAGTTAATGAAATTACTCAACTGTGTGAACATGCCATAAATTGCATCTCCTTAGTTGCTGGGACCTTAAGCAGGTTTTCTAAAATAAATACTTACAAAGCTTAGCTTTTCATCTTTAAGAAAACATTACCCTAAATTCCCTTAGAATTAACCACTGTTGCCCTAACATATTGTTGAAAACAAACATCAGTGTAGACTGCAATATACCAGCAGTATTCAAATGACAGTTTTCAAATAATTTATACTTCCACACTGTTCAAAAGTAACTTGCAACTGCACAAATATGGCAATGGTTTTCAACCTGGCTAAATCAGCTGGTGGCTGGGCAGAACCACAGCATACATGACCAGACATGTACCTTTGGCTGTGCCATCCAAGGCATACACACATCATGTGATGAAGTCCACGTTTTGGTCATGTATGGCACTGTTATCCAGTGACATAATGGAGGAAGGGCTGTGGAATTTTCAGGAAAGACTAGCAGGGAGCAGGTTGCCAGAACAATTCAAAACTAAAGTCTGTTGCTTAGATGTGGAAGCTTCTCTGGGAAAAAGAGACAGGAGTATTTTGGCTAGATTTAAACACGAGATTTTAAAATAAGGCTATCAGGCTTATTACTGTTACCTTGATTTCAGTTATATTAAGTTCTACTTGTTCAGTTTCTAATGATTCTAATACCTAAAAAGTTGAGAGGACATTCCCACAGTCAAAAACTTGCATGGTAAAATAGGGAACATTTCTGCTGAACAAAAGTTTTATGTTGTTTTTGCCCTTCTTCTTTTGAAGATGCTCCTACTGTGTCATATCAATTTTTATTTGACTCCAACTCATTCATAATAATTGTCTCTACATTTTACTTCATTTTAAGAACTTGAAATAACAAAAAGGCAGCCTGAAGCTGGAGACATGTTTGACAGGGGGGAAGTAACACTGAATACATGTGCACGGTAGCTAATGCAAAATATGACATATTTTTGATATTATCCAGTAGAGTTCAGGCAAATCTAAATGAAAGTGCACTTATAGATCTCACATTTATTAGCAAGGACTCAGGGCCTGCAAGTATTCCAGAACTTCAATATCTATTAATAAACCAGTGGCAGAGTGGGACTGCTATCTGCTGACAAGACAGGCTTGATAATACAACAGCAAAGCTATGATTATAAAAGCATTTGAGTTTCCAGTGTAGATCTTTTGACACTCCATTTTGAAACACCTGAAGTTTGCCAAGCATAAATCTGATCATCTTGAGTCACTACAGCCATTTAAAAATCCTTGAAAACTTCCGAGCCTGAAGTGAGAGCACAGAAAATCCTTAGAAGGATGTATGTTTTGTTATGACTTCAAAGTTTACTACTTCCACTGAAATTGCATCGTGATTAAAAGGTCAACTACCACACCTGAGAAAAGCAAGGTCTAAGTATGGTCTCCAATTCATTTGTTTTATAGTAAAGTAGGTCTTATTTCTTCCTCTGTGCAAGGACATTTAGACTGTGTTCAGCACAAGGAATCTCCATTGTCTGTAAGAACTTCTGGTAGGACAGGTACACTGAATATAACTTAAAATGCTATGCCAGCTGTCATCAGATTTTTCATGGAGACAACACATGATCAGAGTTCTCCTGCTTATACCACATGAGTTTTGTCATCTCCAACAGAGACACTGCTTCGAGAATAATGCAACAATCACATTAAAGAAATTCTTACTTAGGCATCATCTCTACGCAGTTTTCTGTGCATACAGACCTGTCTCTGCAGGTGCTGGGCATGTGTGTGGGATGCAGACAAGCTCCCAATGCCAAACCTTAGAATGATAAACTCGAGTCACACACTATGCAGGTCCACATTTTCTATATGTAAAACAGCAGTATAATCCTTGTTAACAACCTTCCCAAGGGTGTTGTGAGGAGTAACGATTTGTACAGTTCTTTATTAATTCAAAGTGCTATGTCTTTATTAATTCCATGTGCTGTATCTAAGATGGCAGATGTGCTGCTCACTTCTGTGAGCCATCCCTAGGCACTGTTTTATGATGGATAAATTCTTACCCACTTAAATTTTCTTCTTTGGGTGAGAAAAGCCATTTCTCCCAAAACATGTGACTTGACCCCTGTCTATCAGTAAGTGTTGCAAAAATGTTGGCAAAAATACCTTCACTTCAGAACAGTTAAATGCATAAAGGGAAGCAGAACAATTAGACTTCAAGAGACAAAAATCTTTATGATTGCCATATTCACAGAAAGGGATAAAGGCAATCTTTTGGAAGATATTGTATTCTGAGAACTTCCAGTGCCTTACTATGGTGAAAGCCAAAGTTACCACAAAACACTAATACAGCTGAAAGTGCCCTGGTGTTCTATGGAAGCATTGTAGATTTTATGTTCTGTGAACTCTCCCCAGGCCATGCAAGTCCAGTATGATTAATTATGAACAAACCTAGATCTAGTAAACTACTTTAAAAATGTGAGACACAAGTCATCATACCTCTAAGAGCTACTACACAAAACTAAATTCACTTCCACATAAACTTGTTTAGAAAAAGAGAGCAATTATTACTGAAAGGGAAAGATGTTAATCTACAAATAAAAGCACAGAGACTCCTTCAACGGTCTTGGATGCCTGTTAGGCCCAGACTCTACAAGCTGGCCTCAACAAATTCATTATTGGTCTACATGAGGTAACTTCATTCCTGCAGAGTACTTAGCAGGGGAGGAAGGAAAAAAAAAAATCAATAGCAGCAGTATTTTTGTGTGATTCTGAGAGTTAAACAAACATTGTGGTATATATACATACTACTGAGCCCTTTAGTAAAGCATGCAAACTATCCCAGATCACACACACCCTAATTTCACAGGAAACTCAGACAGATGAAAGGTACATCTGAAATTCTGTACTTATCCATCCTATTTAAGCCTCAAAGAATTTAAGGCAATAATTTCACTGTGAAACTTTCTACAGAAGAAAAACTTGCTTCCAACTATGTTATACAATAACTGAATGTTACTCCCAGGACCACATACCTAGGTCACAAATGAAATGTTACATATCCATGAGTTTCCTGCGTTAAGGGGAAAAAACCTGTTCATCCTTACAGCTTATAGAGCTGTAAATTCACCAAATCATTAAGAATGGTATGATGATTATATGTGCAATGGTGGCAGAAGGCGAAAGCAGGGGCATACAGAAACAGAGATCCGAAAGAAACAACAGAATTAACAGTTCCCTCTTGTGACAACGCTTGACAACAGTGTTTGCTACCCATATTAAAGTGGGTGGCAAAATGGGCGGCGAAACTTTAAGTCCCGAATAAATCTATCCCACTTAAGTAAAACCCAACAGTAAAATTCTAGGGCTGGCAAAAGTAAGTTGGCACCTCCACTCCCAGCCAGGCCGCCTTTGTTCGCCGGTGCCAGCCGCTGCAGCATCCAGGGGAGCACAGAACCCCGGCCAGGTACACGGGGAGGGGGTCCCAGGAAGCACCCGGGGAGCGCCCGTGACCCCTCCCGCGGCTGTGGGACGGCGCCGGGCAGGGGAACCTCGGGGACGCTGGGGGGGGGGGGGGGGGGGCGGGCCGCC
>VZRE01005461.1:162584-203878 GCA_013396775.1 Cephalopterus ornatus | reverse complement strand
TCGTGTGGCGCTGGGGGCAGAGTCCGGCCGGGCTGCCCGGGCTGCGGGGCGGCTGCAGGGCACGGCACACACCCCCGGGTTACTGCCGTGCGAGTGCGGAGCCTGACGTCTTTTCTCTGCATATACGCGTTTTCCCTATATATATACCTTTTCGTATATATATTCACCTTTTCTTATATATATTCTTTTTTCCTACACGCACACACACATACACATTTCTCCAGTGGAAGAGGTGTTCTGTAGGGCACACGAGCCTTGGGACTAGCGCAGCCTTGGGCGGCATGTGCTCTTCAGCGGCGCTTTCTCAGGGGAAGTCTTGTGTGTAGGGGCGCGAGGTAATTAAGCGATTGATGTAAACACATAGCAGTAAAGGGATAGGACTCGGGAATGAATGTGTGCGTTAACCGCACTATCTCTATTCTACAACTAAAGGGAGTCTGACTCAATCCACTCTTTCCCAGGGCTAGCTCCTGCTTCCCGTTTTGGCCGGAGCAGCGCATCAGTGTTTTGGTGGTAAATATCCCAGGCTGACGCTTGAGGCGGTCCCCGGTGTGAAATCGATGCTGGGATGAGTGAACAGAGCTGCTGTGTTCCACTGAAACAGCTGTGCTTCATTTTGATATGTTTAGCCTTGGGGCTATATATAAAAAGTTATGTTATTGTACAATACTATTAATAGTATGTAATTTTAGTAGATCTAGTAAGCTTTCCTAGATCTTCCTCTGCTAGCATGCTAGTGAATGTCTGTACCTCACAAGGAAATCTCATAAATGTCGATAGATCTGGTTTGCAGAGCTAGCCTGAGAAAGATATTTCAGTAATTAACTGGGAAAGAAAAGATCAAGGACGAATATGGGCAGTGGCTTAATGTCATGGTGGGTCAATTGCTGTTAGGAAAGCTCAAAGTGAAAGTTCCTCTGTCAGAGCTGCTGCACTTTGTGACAGGTTGCCATTACACGTTGTTTGCTCCCCTCTTGCGTTTTTCTGTCAGCTTTTGTAATTGGTCCAGGATTTTCAGATGTGTAGCAATCCAGAAATCCCAGACAAGCAATCATGGTATATGAACATGTTGACTGTGTTGCATGCAAGATATAACTAGTATGCAGAGCCGGTTAGGTTGGTGCAATTAAATTGCCCTAGCGATCCGTGTGTGCGTGGGGAGCAGAGTCAGATCCTGAATGTGCTGAGTTCCTGTTGCTTTTTTATTTTCTGATATGATTTGGTCTAGAAAGATCTAAAGAGTCTCCTGCTCTACATGGAAAGTTTCCAGGTACCACAAAATCTGACTAATATCTGCTTCATACAGCAGTGGTGCTGTTCAGAGCCTCTAGTTTCTCAGGTTGTTTATAAGTTTAGATGTTCATTTGTTGACCCTGGTGCTCTCCAGATGATTTAGACCTAGCACCCCCTTATACCCAGAGGTGCATTTGAGTTTCATTTTCTTAAAAGCCAACATTTGTGCACATCTTGGTCGTGATGTGACAAAGAGTGATAAAGTACCATGTTTATACCTGGACCTGACAACTTCTTAAAGGAAAGCCTATCACTTTTGTGTAAGCAGCTGCTACTGTCTCAGCTGCTGAGTGTGCTATATGGATTTCTGAGGTATTGAGAAACTGCAGGCCAGATGAAAACCAGACTCCTCTCAGATAAATTCATACTGCTGGATGAATTGCTTCAGTTCTCTAAACACATTTAAAAGTGTTGTTCAAGACCACTAACAGTCCTGAAGCCAAGAAAAAGGCATGAATGAAAAAACAGAAATGGCATTTAAAAATCTATCACTGCTAGTCTTGATATCTAGTTGTGATCATGAGCATGATGTCAGACAGAAATCTTAAAACTTTGTTTGAACACATTATGCACTGGGGAAGGTGAACTATATCACTGCTTTTTAGAAAGATGGCCAAGTGGGTGGTTGTGCTTTAGTGGGTGGCCTTTGGTGATCTCTAGTAAAAGTAACTGAATATTTGACTTTTTGTTATTTTTCACAGACCTCTCTTGAGGATATATATCAAGCAAGTGGCAGTTACAGTCTTGATATTGCAACGGAGAGATTTTTCTGTCACTTTTGTTATTTTTTTGTTGATGAGTATTAAGAGAGCAAAGGAGAGCATTCCAATTATAGTTGCTTGTAAGGTTCATTTCCTTTCAGGAATTGATGTAGAAATATGTGTCTCAAAAATAATGAGCTATTTCTTTGTGAAGGCAGAGTTGTCATCATTATCAAAATGTCATTGTTGTGAATATCAGAAGGGGGTTTAAGGATGTTGTACTTTTAATATTGCTTCATTTTTTTTCTTTTTTTCTTTCCTGACTGACACAGTCTTAATTAGCTATGTTGGTTACTGGGTACAAGTTGTACATCCCCAAACACAGGAAAAAAAAGAAAAGAAAAGCTACATCTGCTATATTTATATTGGGGAAAAGCTGCTCTTGTGTTTAGAAGGAAAACCTAGAACCTGGGAAGCCCACATTCTGGGTCTCAGTTGGCTTTCTCTGACATTGGGAAGAGGTTCCAATGCTTGGAAGGTGACCACTTAAAGATTATTGGAAATGTCAGGACACCGTGGTCAGAGTATGCATAAATGCTCAAATCTGAGACAACTGCTGTGGAGCTATTCGTAGCACCTGTCATCGAACAGGTTTATGAGCAATGTTTTTCCAGAAGGTGCAGCAGTAGGTCTGTTGCAAAACGTAAAATATAAACAAAGTCTACCTGGCCAATTTAACAGACCTGAGACTTAGCCCTGATATCTGCATATGTGAACTAAAATTTATCCAACATATACCAAATTGTACAGCTTAGAATATGGGCATGAGTACAGACAGAGGCACAGATACTTTATCCTGGCTACCCTTTGTCCGGCTTCCTTAAAGTTACTCCATGTGACAGATGTAGGAGGTTTTTTAAGAGGAGTGAACCACCATTATTTTTCGCTAAGTTAATTTAGAAAAAAGCTAAATGATTTCTTTTTTCAAAAGATTTCAACCTGTGTTGTATTTTCAGTATATATTATTTCAGTATATATTTTCAGGGCTTTTTTTGGTTGATTAAAATGTCTCAATTGAAGCGATGGAGGATTGATACTAGAAAGCAGTGGTGAAAGGTGTTGGATGTATCTACAACAAGAAAGGTTACCCTCTAGACTTAATTGCAGGAATAGTTTATGTTTCTGCCAAGACTGACTCTATTTTTTCCTTGTTAAATATTGTAAATATCACGCTATGTCATTTCAGTTTGTGGGAACCCAGTGTGATTAAAGATCTTGACACCACCTTTTAGAACTGATTGCGAGTCATCAGCCTTAACTCACCTGTGCGTGGGAAAGTGTCTGGGTGCGTGCTATTCATAGGAAACCTGCAGGAATGAAAAGGAGAGGAATTAGCCTGAATGACTGAAAGAACTGGTGGATGAACTGTCTTGTGCATTGCCTTGCAAATGTGAGGCCAGAGTAGGTCCCTGGTGACCAGCAGTATGGAGCATACCATGAAACACATGTGCCATACAAATTCAGGTCCCAGATGAGAAGGATCCCAGAGGAGCCCACTGCTTGTTCCAAGGCAGGTACAGTGAAAATATCTCATGAGGACAAATCACTTGATGATATTGAAAGATTTCTGTTGCTCAACGTGGCAGACTTGTTGCCTAATCAACTCTTCTCATGTAACTCCTTTGGCTCTTACATTAAAACTTCCCAAGAGTAGGTTGCAATGTTTTGTGTGTCAGATTTCACTATGAATCGCAATGATTTCTCCAATTCTGTCTTGCATTAGGGGTTTGGACATTCTTGCAAAGCAGCACAAAGGCATCTTCTGCCAAATATAGTGAGATAGCAGCCCCAGCATGGTTCATGTTTTCTTATTGCTTCTTTCCCTTTCTGGAAAGGATTCCCCATAGTATGAAAAAAACTAAAAAAAAAAAAAATCCTCTAAATAGCTATGAATTCCCTTAATTGTGCTGTGCCTTGTAATTTGTGATAAAATGCATATGTTAAAAAACAAAACCAAAAAAAGCCTTGCAAAATAAATGCATGAGCTGCCTTGCTAAATACTAAACACAGCTGTATGCAAGGAACCATATTCACTTTGGTAAAAGGAAAAAGAAGTTCTCTTGCATGAGTATTATGCAAACTCAAATGATCACAATTGTTTCTGGACTGTATTTTACCTTCTAATTTGAGGTCTAAACCACCAAGAGAGCCAGGAAAGAAATGTAATGTGCAATAAGGGCGAAGTAAAGGTGAGATTTCAGGAGATGCCCTCCTGAAACCAAACAAACATGTTTCCTCTGTTGCAGCTATGAGCAGCTGGGCTTGGTTAAGTGGCCAGTGGGAAAAAGATAGTACCAAATTTAGCATGCAGAAGAAGGAGCCAGATGGCAGTAGACTGGCCAGTCTTGAACTGTGAGGTTTGAAAGATACAGTACATGAAATTGCTGATAGATGTGTTAGAGAGAGGCATAAATGTTACCAGTACTTTTATGTTACTCGGTAACTGCAAAGTAGCAAAGGTATTTTAGAAAGGTGCAAAAACTGATCCAAATATCTAAGTGTCCGTTGGTCCGCTCTCAGTAGGCTTTAAAATAAAATGTGAAGGAGAGAATAATAAAGAGCAGGGAGGTAAATGGAATGAAATGTCACATCTTTTAAATCAAAGGTAGATTATCTCAGATTAACAAAAGTTCATTTTTGATAAATTCGATGATATTTTTAGGCAAGAGGAATGGATAGAACTCTTCTATCTTGAATTTATTTGATATATTGCCTCATGGGAAATCGTTAATTAAGCTGGACATGATAAGAATCATTAAAAGGACTGAAAGTGGGTAAGGAGAGTAGGAGAGTAGTCAGGAGACAGCGGGGACTATCAAAAGGGAAGTATTGAAATGAAGTTACTAATAGATTTTTTTTTTTTAAAGATTGAATTTTGAGAGGAACCTTCTTAATAATTTCATTAACGATGTTGATAAGAGAATTAAGAAGGTGACAGTGATTCTGAAGACGTGTTTAGACAGCATAGTTAATGGAGAGAAGGATAAGAATATCAAATGGGAAAAATTAGATGACTCCAAAGACAAGAGAAATAAAGCAGTTAATATTTAAAATATTAAGAGTGCAAGTTCATGAATTAATTTTATAACTCATAACATCTTGTTATCCTGTAAGAGACTTATTAGGAAGAGATAAAGAAGATTACAACGTGCGCATTTTAACTGGTTTTAGGAGGACTGAATCCTATAGATAATGCACCTAGAAAATGTGCAAGCTTTTATATCCTTTATGATCTATCCAATAAGGCTATACAAGTTTATGCAGACCTCAACTGAAAGACTCTGCAGTGTTGGTTATCTGCTTTCCAAGAAAAATGAATTGAGACCTAACTAGTTGCAGAGAAAAGCTACAAGGATGGTCAAGATAAGAGAGGGCTTACCACAGAGGGGAATATAAAACAACTTGGCATGTTTAATCTTGTGAAACAAAAGACAGAGAGGATATATGTTGCCTCTGTTTAAAGAGATTGGAAAGAGAAAGATACTGTGCAGTAAACAGTACTGTTGGAAAGTGATGTTCAAGTAAAAGGAAACTTCTCTTTGCACAAAAAGCCTGTTAATGCATGCAGATTAGAGACCTGTAAAGACTCCTTGCAACTGGGGCAAGTTGCTTCACTGGATTGTACCTCGTTAATGAAATAATTTATTTGTCATAACTATCTGTGAGAGCAGAGTACTGTATTTGTTGGCTAAGGAGATCTCTTCCAATCATATGTTGACCAAATGTGCTAAAAAATGTAAATAAGTGTAAATAATGTAATGAATTCTTATAATGGTATTTCTTTAGTGAGTATAAATTGACACAAACTGATATGTCTTAAGCTTAAGTAAAAATTACATTGAAGTATGTGAATAAGGCCTTGTTCTGAAGTAGGAAGTGACATTTGGAGGCAAAATTTCTCGGAGAACGAATATCGTTCTCCTTCATATTTTAAAGCTTCTAACTCATGAATCAGAGCAAGTGAAAAGAATTCTTGCAGATATGTTTTTCAAATAATATTAGGAAAGGGAGATGACAGCCTTGTATGTTTTATGCAAGGCACACAAGTGGGTGGAATATCACAAAGCATGGGAACAGTGGACTGGAAGTAGGAGGGGAAACTGTTCATGACCATCACATAATGAGGATAAAGACTAACGTAGCTTGAGTGCAGGTACACTGAGACTTCTGTGTATGAGGAACTTGTGTTCAAAATTTTTCTTCTAGAAGATCTATTCTACTATTTAAATGAGAAACAAGAATAGATGCTCTGTATGCTTACTTTCTGGTTTCATACCAGCTACAAGTGACAGAAACAAGGAATATGTAGGGCTCTAAGTCCAATGGAGAGGACCTATGAGGAAAGTTTGAAGCAGGTTTTTCTTTTCTCCCTGGAGAAGGCCCAAGAGAAGCTCATCACAAGTATTCTAGTATGTAAAGGGTGTCTACAGAGAGGATAGAGTCTCTCTTCTCACGAGGAAGAAAAAGTACTAATTGTGCCAGGAGAGGTTTCATCTTGATACAAGAAAGAAATTTTTTACCACGAATAACCATTGACTAGAACACTAGACACCTAGTGTCACTGAAAGTTTCCAAGACACGACTGGACAGGGTGCTAGATAATCTCATCCAGCCTCCCTTCCCCACACAAGGCTGGACCAGATAATCTTTCAAGGTCCCTTCCAACCTGGTCTGTTCTATGTTCCTAGGAGACATGCTAGCAGGCTAGAAACACCTCCACAGAAGGCACCCTGATTCTTGTGTGGTTTGCAATAACCAGCGGCACAAGTGTGAAACATGGACCTGCAGCTCAAGCCTGGTTGGGTGAATGGGAGTGCCCTGTGTGTGGCTCTGCCTTCTGGTTGTTTGCGTGTGTGTGTTTGGCAAACAGCCTATAAATGCACATGGAGAACCCGAAGATGCCTTCAGATAATCATATTTCTAACTGATATGTGATTCACATGTTATATATGCTGAAAGTCAGTGTTATGTAATGTAAAATAAAAATCACAAAGATCTGGTTCTTTTAAAGAAGTACTTGTTACCGTGCTTTTCTGTGAGTCATTAGCATGGTATTTCTTTCTAGAAGTTACCTTAAAAAATGATCTGTCAAAATCATCTGTAATCAAGATAACATATTCCTATCAGTGGAAGAATAAAGCAAATATGATCACAGGCAAAGGAAGTAAGTGGTTTATGTCATTGTATCACTTGTTTGGTAATGAAATATGGACATTGTCTTCTGTTTTACCAGGAGCATGAGACATGTGATGTTCCCAATTAAATAAGATCACACAGGAGCAAAAGTCCCAGTAAAACTGGAAGTGATAAACCACCAGAAATTTTCTTTTTTCCTCTAGAAACTTCCAGTTAGGTGGTACTTGACCACTGTCACCTGGTGTTTCACAAAGGCAGTTTCCTTCAGACCATTACTGTAGCCATTGCTTCAACAGATCAATGTAATAGAAGTGCTGAGCCAGTTAACTTGTTAAGGCATAACTTAATTTTTGGCATAACCCCAGCAAGTTCTAGTATTTAAGCAATAATTCTTCAGTGAACATAAATATCTCTATCTCTTGATATCAGACCAGTAGGTTAGATGTTAATGACCCTTGTGAGAATTTCTTCTCAGTGAAGGTCAAGCTGCTGAATGCAAAACCATTATTCTCTTTTATACCTAGTAATTAATAAATTTACTCCCTGCAACAAGGCTCAATTTCTTTAAAATTTGAAAGAATTTTGACCCACAAGTGTTGCCTTCTAGTGGAGAATCTAGCCCCAGATGCTGAGTGTTTTACCTGGGACATGCTCTTAGTCGTTCCCCTTGGTACTGTTCTGCCCCATGTGATCCACCACTTATTGAAGCAATGGAAGGAGTCCAGTGAAAGTCTTGATTGAATTTTCAGGGTTTCATGCGAAGCAGAACAAATGAGGATGGAGAACAATCAATTCATGTTGTCCTAAAAATGGTATTTAATGGCATCTTTGGGAGATGAATATTTGAATCCCCTCAGGCAGAAGCTTTTGAAAACTGGTCTGTTGCACAGTGACAGAACTATTAGATAAGAAGGGCTCATAGCGGTGATACTTACTCCACTTCCATCTCCTGTTTGTCAGTCAAACACAGAATTTGGTTTGGTTTTCTTGCAAAACACCCTAAACCAGAACATTAAAGCTGAGCAATAAAAAGCTGAAAATAAGACATAGTGCAAATAATTCAGATCAGGGGCTAATTTGTAAAGCCAAGAAGCTTGTACTGCCTCTTGTTGTGTGATGGAGGAGTCTAGAGGCAACTGCAAAGGCCCTCCACCACTACTAGGGTTACATGGTGCACTGGCAGCTTGCATCTCGGAAAAATCTGCATTGAAAAGCAGAGAGAGGCCATTGCCCATGTATCTTCTTTCTGTGGTCAGGTAGATCAAGTTTTCAAAGGCATTTCATTGTCTAATTCATTTACCTTGATGAGACGTGGAGACCTGTCCTCTCTTGGAAATCTAAATCTGTGTCCGTTGGCCCCTACTCATGAAGAGGAAGGAATATGAACTTTTGTAAAAAAAATTAAAGACATAGATCTCATGACTGGGGGGGGAAACTCCAAACATAGCTTCAAAGCCAGCCTGAAATGGTAACTTTGAGACTTGCAATTTTTTCATCTGAGAAAGTCCCAGATTGAGGGGCATATATGGCCAGTGGCACAGCATGCACTCTAAGGTCAGTGTGCTGGGTGGTGGCAGCATCTTCTAGAAAGATATCTACTCCTGGGATGTGTGACACCTCCATCCTGATGGAGACTGGGGATGTGGAGATTGAACTTAGGGAATGTGGGGGACACCATGACTTCAGAGTGTTTGCGGAGGTGGAGAACATACTGAGAAGGAGGCATTGGTTTTGATGTCTTTCTGGGAAATGAAATGTGGATTTGGAGAAGAGAGGTACTGCCTGTGTTTGGAAGAGACCATGGGATACTAAAAGAGCAGCTGGATGCAGAGACACTGTTCATATATATGAACAGTGCCTTGCAATCAGACCTCAGTTGCTGCTACTGCTGCTGATTAAGGCAGGACTCGCTGCCACCACTAGTGGTGGTATCTGAGCTGACTGTTATCCTGGGATAATGTATACATTATAGTTCAGATCACAACTATACAAATCATATGTACAATGTGCAACCCAGAGTATATTGTTTGGATGAAAAAACAGGGACAAAGTCTATAATCTGTTATATATTAACTTTCAGTTTAATCTCAACAGAATGTTGTCACTTGAAAGTTAGGTGGTTTCAAAGTGCCTTCTTTGATCAGCAGGGAGAGACAGGAACCTTCAGGGGGTATTTCTTCCCAACTGTCATAGACATATGTGTTAGGACATGATGAATTACTCTTTCGAGATGTCTCTTTCTCTAGTGAATGTGATTGAAGCCCGTATGACAAACTTCAGTTAGACACCTAGGGCTTGATTCAGCTTCCCATTCATAGCCATCTAGTGACTTTGGAGGCCCCCAAGGATTCTGTGACCTCTACATGGGGCTGGTAAATGTGATACAGGCCATGAGCTGAAGGTCCAGGAAGCCTGGGGAACCTGAGATGATGCTAGATAAGTATGTATGGGCAACTGGACTGCTTGCCTAAATTCTGGTTATTTAAAGTGAAGTGAGTGGAATTCCACTATTGGGATCTTACCCCAGCCCAGCTAAAGCCTGTGTCAGTCTCAGTAGAATACCTGCAGGTGGATGAGTCTCCAGAGTCTAGCACGTTTAATCTTTGGTTTTGTATTGGAAAAAAAAAAAAGAAACCCCCCCTTCCCCCAAATCCCCAAAAGAGTATTGCCCCACTACATACCTGTTGGTCAACACTCAAACAACCTGGGAAAGAAAGAACTAGTTCCTCTGCTTTATTGGGGACATTAAATTCAGAGATGCCTAGAAGAAGATATATTTGAAAGTGTGAAGATTCACTTAATAGAGCTCTTAAAATATGATGGCTGGCCAACTATTTTTTCTGAAAACCAGTAATTACTTAATCATACAAATTTCTTTCACTATATGAAAGAAATGGAGAAAAGCGGGTGATAATTCCTTTTGGGCATCTGAGGAATTAATAACCTTATTTCTTCAGATATACTCAGGAATATTACTGTCTCTAATATCGACGTCAGTTACGGAAAAACAATAAAAACAATAAAAGTAATCTAAAGATTACTTAGTTTACATTAGTTTGTTTGTGTCATAGCCTTTAACTTTATAAAACATTTTGTGGGGGTGGAATTTGACATGCCTTATGCAATTGTTCTCCTGATTCAGTGTAACTAGAGAAATAAATTTGTGGCAAATGGACGTCAAGTAAGGAATGCAAGCAAATGTAAAAGGAGACGTTTTTCTTCGAGGAAGCTTTTACAATAGACTTCTGCAAGATTTTATCTGGAACATAGATTCTTCAAAAAAAGTAATTTGACACTGAGAGAAATCATGCATCACATGCATTGCTGATGTCTGAGTCTGTTTCATTTGTCTTAGTTACAATTTTATGTTTATATGTTGAGTATCTTCTGCAACTGTGCAGTAGAAGAAGTAAATACTGAAGCCATCTTTATTTCCCCACAAGGTGGTACTGTGGTACTGACTATAGAACTCTTATTTTGGCTATGGTTGATTTATATCTGTACCCTCTTCTGCATGTGTTTTAAGGACAGATTTTTGTCTGCAGAGAAGAGAGTTTCAGTGTTAGAATCAAATTTCTTAGCAGAATGCTCTTAAGACTCTTTTCATGGGTGCTTTTTTCCTTAACTTTTCATCTCATTAAAAATAGATTTTACTGCAAGTTGTGATTGTCAGAAAATTTCCATTATTGTTGTTGGACTTTTTCACTTTTATTGCATTTTTAAAAATCTAATCAGTCTATTTCAAACTCCCTTGTCTTTCAAAATACAGCAGTAGCTCTTGGAATTTTATCTGGAAATTCATCTCTTTTTTTCCTCCCACTTAATTACATGTAAGTAAAGAAGCACTTACAATTAATTACAGAAGAGAAAATAAATTAAAAAAAATAAATATTTAGGAGCATGCAGGTTTTTTTCCTCTGAAAACAGACCTAGCCGCTCAAGTACAGACCATCAGGTACAGAAGCAAAACATGATTGTTTTAATCAATCTCTGTTGCAGTACATAGGGTTCTTCCAGTTGCTTGCAGAGGTCTATAAGATCTGTTGTGAATAGGTCTGTATTTGCACACCCACCACCACATTTGACAACTTGCATAATTTCTGTGGTCATGTCTATACTGCTATAATACTGTAGTTTATAGCTTATATTAGAAAATAGAATAAGGCTAGGGGAGAAGCCTGAGCCCTAATCTGGGGGTCTGCATGCTGTTAAATGGTCAACATAGTCTTTGGCAGGGCTAGGGACTCCTCCAGATGCAGTTTATCAGGGTTTGGCCATAGCCTGTACTTTACATGGAACAGAGTTAAGCTATATTGATATGCGCTGTGCAGGGATTATTGGTCTCAAGACTGGAGCACAGGCCCTGGTCCATTTCGTTCATCAGTATCAATGTAGCCACTGGGACCCACTGAGTCATCCTTATGCTCAAAGCTAAGGATGGACTCAGGTTTACTTAATTTTAGAAACATGAACTGCTGTTTTTATGACCTAGCCTTTTCATCCAATATGTTTCTCTGTTTGGCTGTTTCTATTCACCCCATGTACATGGATATACCATAGACAGCTTGATAAAGCAGTTACCCCACAGATGCTGGTTGTAAAAGCTATCAAGTGTAATGCACAATCTATAGTTAAGAGCAATAGGAAACATCAAAATGGGCTCCAGTGTATAAACTAAAAAGTTTTTTAATGCGTGTGGAGGCTCACATTTAACTGCTATTAAAAAAAATATTCAAAACCAGTGGTCTCTGCCTTTTTTAGTGATATCTAATAGATTTTTAAAAAATAAGTTAGTTTTCTATAGATTTTCTATATATTCTTCATGAATGGAAGAAATACTTTGAAGAGCTGAGTGTGACTATCACCTTTCAAGCCTTCCCTTCAAACAGCTTCACACTTGAGGTTCTTGTGCTTTATGGCAGGCAGGGACTACAACATAGTGATAGAGATCCCTAGTGAGTCCCAAATTAAGGGGGTTGAAACCATGTGGCACAGTGCAATCCTGTAGGCAGAATGAATGCCTTGAGTCCACAAGCAGGCCTTGTTTGCCAATGTCCACAGTTTGCCCTTCATGGCCTCTAGGTCAGAGGATAGATCCTGCTGGGGTGAAAATGGGACAGAAGATACTCCTCTTTTTAGGAATATATGACTTCCCAACACTGAGGCGATGATGTGGGAGGCATGGGAACAGCAGATAAAGGCTAAAAGAAGAACTGAAGGGACATTAGTATCCTGGCAAGTAGTGCTTGCAAAGCAGATCTGTGGGGTCTGTTGTCAGTATTTATGGTCATATTATTGTGCTAGAGGTAACATGAGAGCAGGGTAGGAAGAGTTACGTAAGACACTTCTGCTCAGAAGTTCTGTACGCTCTACAAATGGGAACCCTTTCTTTAGGCATCAGATCCCAAGCAAAAAACTTCTCTATGCTTATATCTTCTCAAAGCATAAAGTTATGGTCTATTAAATGTCTGTACACGCTACCTAGAAAATGATCTATCAGCATCTTCAGCTTTTGGCTCTGCTTTTGAGCAATATCTATCTATTATTGTTGATAAAAGCTTCTTTCTTCCCATTATTTTCCCTCCTCACAAAGAAGTCCCCTGAATCCTGGGACTTTCCTACAAATGTGCATGCTTAAAATAACACTTTCTGTGAGCTTTTTTTAGGTTTCAATTTTTTTCTTGATGGCGATAATAACATTAATTTTACATGAGAAAAAATATATCCAATGTCCTGGGAAAAGCGTTCTGGATCTGGGAGCAATGTCTCAAATCTGCTTGAATGAGATCTAACAAGAATAAGCATGTGTCTTAGGCAGGCTCTCGAGACTGCGGGATGGGAGAAATATACTCGAAGGAATCACACTGAAGTGGTTTGCCAGTAGTATATAGATAGGATTGCTGGTAGGGATATTAAATAACATGGGTATGGTTCTTGTTTCCAGGACTTAGAGTTCATAAAGAACAGGTGAAAAGAGATTAAGTGCTTCTCCAACATAATTTTTCTATGTCAGAATTTGTTGTCAGTGCCACAAGTCATCTTTGCAGGGGGAAAAGTGAGCTACGTGGCTACAAGCAGGAAAGGGAGTGTGCCCTATAAACTGAGAATCTTGTTTCCCCTGACACTAGATCCCAGTAACAGTATTTCTTTGTTATAAAAATGCACTTCAGAGATTGAATCAAAGCCATACAAGATGATTTTAAGAATCCTGCTTCTGAAAGCAGAGGAATATCACACAAAGGGTAGCAGACATTGAAAATATTTGCCCTGTGGGTTCCATCTTTGGTTTCTGTTCCTAAATGCTCCTTTTCTGAAGCCTAAGAAAACAATTAAGCTGGATTCACACCTGCACAGGCCAGACTCAGCTCACGTGCACTCTGAAACATCTGCAGACTCTAATGTAAAGCAACCAGAAACCCCAGTGTTTTATGAGCCATTTTGGGCTTTAGGGAACCTTTACTAAAGCACAGCTTTGGTATTGGAAAGAAAATGAAGGGTCATCGGTTTGAGATGGCCACCAACAGGGACAGCAGGGTCAAGATTAAAAGAAATCTTTTAAGAATGTATTTAAGAGGGAATAGATCCAATAAAATGACCTTTGGAAAATCTCTTATTCTCCTGTAATTTCTTTTTCAGTTGCTTTTGCCAGGTCTACATGATGCTTCAGGGTGAAGTAGCTGACCTTCCAAGCTTGGGAGTCCTTCTACTTCCCTCTTCTACTGCTTTTATCATTTTTTTGGAAGAATTGAAACATATATTCTAGTCATCCAGTGAAGAATGGATTCTGGTTTATCTAATAAATGATAGAAATTGCTGGTCTGTTCTATCTGGAAATGGAAAAGACCTCAGATAAAAGCCTCTCTTTACTAAGGAGCCAAAGACATTTTAGATCCCACTTGGCCTTCATGCCTTACTCATTCGTGGTCATTTTATCTAGTGGTGCTTTGTTGATACAGCTATTATCATTCTCAGTTACTCTAAACATATAGTATTTATTCTGCAACTGTCTTTCTACCTCCAGCCCTTTTAATAGGCACTAAAATCCTGTAAGGCTAATTACCCTATGATTACCCTGCATATTTCTCACCCGAGTGGACATACTCTGATTCCCTCTCAATGGCCCATTTGAGCCATCCTCTTCTCGCTCTGTTTATTCCCTTGCCTTCTCCTTGCTTCTTTTTACAATTCGCACACCTTCTTCCTGTGTATCAGGAAAACCTCTTTGTCCTCATTTTCTGATTTTTTTTTCTTTCTGTTCATCAGGAAGCAAAATAGTTAGAGAAAGAGGTGAACAGACTTGGAATTGAATTCCACCTGTGAGGTGGGTTCAAGACCTAGGTTGAAATATTTCAGTGACTGTCCATTTTGACATTACAGCCTGCTTTTAGCATCATATAAAATGGTTGTCCTAGACTATTGTAATGGTTTTACACTGGTTTTACACTAATCACTGGTTTTAAAATCATGGATTCTTCTTTAAAGATTCACTTAACTAACTCACTACTTCAAACAATTACTTCTCTCTTTCTCTCTTCATTAGTAATCTCCTCACACTCTCTTTGCTACAGTGTTGTTTCATCTTGTGTTTGTTTGTCCTAACTAATTTAGATATTAAGTCCTTGGTGACTGACAATGTGTCTATCTATGCAAAGCACACTTAAATAAATAAATTTAATAATAATTAATAATAAATATGCCAGCTGAAGGCTGTGCATCTGAGCTAGCAAGGACAACACTGACATTGATGAATTTGGTTTCAGGAATAGTGCTTGCTGTTCCACTGCTTTGGCTCTTTCAGAAGTGCAGTTGATAGCTGTTCTGAGGGCTGTCAGGTCCACATCTCAGAGCCCTCCCCACTTGAGAGTCACTCTGCCTTGACCCTCATCATTTGACAATTTGAAATCCAGCCTTTGGAGCTACCACTCTCCTAAGGTGGTCAAAAACCAAGAGGAAAGCACAGAATCTGTTCTGGGGGAGATGATCCTTCAAATTCCTGACATCTCCCAAAAATCCCTGTGTACAACTAGTACCAGTTACTTACAGATAGAAAAAATTTTACATCTTTTTTCGTTCGTCTGTGTGTGTAAAATTATTTCTCTCTCTCTCTCTCTCTTCACCCCTTCCCCAGTTTCTTATATACGAAAGGTTTACAAAGCAACTTAGCAGTTTCGTGAAACAGGCTCTGTAAACACTTGGACAGAATCATTAAACCTGGCAGGAAAGAATTCTTGTGGTGTGTGTTAACAGTTCTCTAAGCTTGAACACCATTTAATCTGTTATTCCTGGTGGGCACTACCTTGTAGGAAAATAATATTATTACAGATCTAATCTTTCGATTTGTAATAAACCTTGAGAGTGGTCTGGTGGAGAAAGGGGAGAAGTGAGTCCTTTGTAAGCAGAGGTGAACTGGGGAAAATCTTTCCTTTGTGTGTCTGCCGGAGGAATTATGGCTTCTGATAGAACAAGTTAGTCACAGTATATATTGCCTTTTTATTTCATTATGGATAAAAGAGATTATTTGCCTGTACTTTCTCTGGTCCATTCCATAGCTCTAACAGCAATAAAAGTCAGCAAAAGAATAGGTGAATAATATGTAACAAAAGAAGATGAATTACTGTCATTTCTATGATTATTAATCCATCTGAAGATGACAGCTTTTATCGGAGATGGCAGCGTCTAGAACACGTTCATTGTAGTTGTAGTTTTACTGCCATCAAAATCCTAAAGTATTTACAGCCGCAAATAACATTTGTTTTCCCAGTTCACCGCTGGGGAAAAGGCATGAATGTGCATGAGCTCTGTTTTTTGTAGAATCTTTATTTTTTTACATGAGTATAAAGTACACTTTGGAGGAAGTGGTGGGATGTTTTGGTGGAATTCAGGAGCTGCAAACTAGACCACGACGCAGTTCTTTCTCAGGCAAATAACTTTTCTTCTTACCCCATAAGGCTACATTGTGACAGAACTTTGTGAGGTCCCAGGAGTACTTTGAATATAAACACTGCAATCTGGAACTTAATTCAATATTTTGCAGAGTCAGTGGAGAAAGTAATATAATTTGTTCACTGTAATCAGCTAGTAGGTGTCTCTGAAGGTCTGATTACTTAATGTTCAAATAAAATGTACTGGTTCAATCCATATGGGAGTTGATGATGGCATATATAACTAAGATGGACTTGCTTAGTATGGAGTCTTTTAACCAATCAGAGATAAAAGAAAGCATTATCGATGGATACAGCTCCTTGGGAGCTGGGTGTGAATGAGAAATGCAAACCTTAACTTAATACTGTGAGCACACAGTGTCAAGGAAAGTTTATTTCACAGTGACAAAAAACTTTCTGAAGTCTGCTGCAGAGCCTCCAACATAATCCTCTGTGTCTCACAGGTTCCAGGTTGTCCAGTAATTTTCAAATACAAGCTACTTTTGACTTGTGGGGGTGAGAGGCCAGTATATTTGCCCTCAGCTATTCCCCAGCTTTTTCCTTATCAACAGCAGAGATATTCTCTGCTATTCTCATGGCATCTTTTCTACTTTACAGTGGTGTGTGGCTCATTAGCAGTTTGGGGATACCACCAGTGGGCTCAGCCATCACTCATGTGCATCTGTGATCTGAGCAAGAGTGGGGGATAATGAAGGCTGCACTGTTGTGTGTTGTTGCTGGATTATTGGCTTTTTGGCCCATATAGTCTGATCCCACCATTTCATGGCTGGAAATAGATGCTGACAAAGTCTTGAGAGAGAATTATTTCCTGCAGAACTCTGTTTTTTAAGAAGTCAGTTGAACGACAAGCATTTTTCTCATTAGTACTTGTTAGGTGCTTCTAACCCTGAAATAAGCAACTATATTTACCTGTTCCTCGTGATGACTTTCTCTTCTAGGCAGGACAGCGATAGCTGTCAGATCCTTTAACAGGTTACATTTACAGCTTATTCCAGGATCTCTTACTTGCCATATTGAAGATCCCCTGAGCTTTATGTGAAGCAGAGAAATGCTACCTAATGGTCTTCTAATTTTTGTTCCTTTTGACAGCTAAATACCAAGTCATTGTGAATAAGACTCATCTGCCCAAACACAGCTATCTGCAGCTGAGCTAATCGCCTTACTTCATTAATTAATGAAGAAAACTAGGCACTTCTGGGATGTAATTTGTTTCATACCAAAGTAGATACCTCAAATACACAAGAGGTCTTGAGATCTGGTAGTTTCCAAAATTGTGACCTAATTAGGTCACTATAATTAATTCAGGCAATGGGACAGACTGTTAAGGGTTATGGGGCAACAGATGACAATTTATAGCTTTACTTATTAAGAGGAATCTCGGTAATCAATATTTCCATGTTTTGCAGTGCTTTGAAACAATTATATTTCTCATAATTTCTGTCTTTTTTTTTTTATCTCCTTTGGGAGAGCAGCCCCAGGATTCCTTTCTTTCCAGCTCAAATGTGACTTCCATCCATATTTTTGAAAGGTAATTCTACCCAGGGATCCCTCAGAATGAATGAGCTGAAACTGAAAGACGTGTGTGACTCAAACAAATGCAATGGGCTCGAGACAGGACTAACTGGATGCTATTTTATGAGCAATGCAGGAGGTCAGATTAAATGATCCGGTAGTGCCTTCTAGGTTTAAAATCTATTAAAAAACCTGAACAAGTTCAATAAAAATGTAATAGCATTTTACAGAAATTACTCTAAAACCTTTAAGAATTAATAGTCATTAATAGCCTTTTTATGATGTTTTCACTATATATATCTAGAGCAACAAATCCTACAGAGAGAGATTTATTTCTCTTTAAATTGATGATGTGATGGGTAAGAAATGTCCTTATTTGAAAGGTCAGCCCTGGGGTAGCAAAAAAGCTTGTTTCCTAGTGTTGATGCCTCATATACATTTGCAGTTGGGAAGAACAGTAATTTAGAAATAAGAGGGGGATCTCATTTTAATGTGAATTTTCAAAGCATCACTCTGTGTATCATTTAGACAACCCTTGGCTCTGACTGCTGTGTACAAATGCATCAGCCAGTGTGTGTGGGCAGTGTAAGTCATTCAATTTTCCTACTATATAATAATAAAAAAACAAATGATGGTGAAGCCAGCATTTAGGTCTAGAGAAGGAAGCTGTGATAATGCCACGAATCCTTGCACTCAGGGATCAACAACGATGGCATACAAAGCAGACACAATGACAGGCAGGTTCTTGCTTAATGGATGTTGATCTGAGCCGCAGGCACATTTATTCAATCTTATTTTTATCTCACAGCTCCTGTACCCTGACTAATACCTTTAAGAGAAAGAGTGGTGCTTTAAAAGATGGTAACTCGAGCCTATGGGAATTAAATACATTTGAAAACAAGTTAATTCTTTTGGGTTAATATCACAGATTTCTGGCCTTTCTTCCTTCCCCTTATTCTCCTCAGTTATATCTGTTTTACATTTTAATGTAGTATATTGTACTGTAGAGGCTGTAGTTTCAATTCATGCTAGTGAAAAAGAATAAAAACCCAGAGCTGCTGCAATAGTGTATGCCTTCTGGGGATCCCTGTAGCCAAATGTGTCTGGAGAACTTCCCTTCATAGAACATAACTTCTTCATCATCCCTAGTAAGAGACATGAATAGACATCCCATAATAAAGTTAAATATCTGTTCTGCACACACAAACAAGTCTTTTGTGACAGGAAGAATACTTTTTTATTGCTTTTACTAACATTACTGCACAAAGACAGAACTAAGAATTGTTTCTACAAATTTTATTTGTGGTGAGACATGGGTATTTTGAGAAGATCAAGCGTGGAAATAGAAGATCATTTCAATAATTTTTAATAATCAGACCATCACATTCAGGTTTACACATTGGTTGTAATGTGTGTAATGTGATGGTTTAAAATAAGAAAATTAAGAATTAGAACTGTCAGAAACAGAGTATTAAATAGGGAAAGAGTCAAGACTCTAATCCCATTACAATATTCACAGATAAAAGATAGACAATTCAGTGGCATATAAAACATGGACATGTTGACTCTAGAGAAACTTGTCGAGCCAGTCACATGAGTAGAATAATAATTCTGATGGCATGAACTCTGTATATAAAATTGGCTCAAGAAAGATTTTCTGAACTGCTCAAGACTCAGAAAAACATTTCTGTCTGAAGTGCTTTAAGGGTAAAGCATTTTTAGGTCTATATAACATCCTTGAACTACAGAGATTCTAAATGCTAGGAAAATTAAAGTATCTTTTAGGAATGTGCTGATGATGATACTTAGTGATGTGAAGAGAAATGTGATAGTGCTGATAATGATACTAGTGCATAATTTTTTCCTGCATGTGAAAGGGACCAGGATTTGAGTCAGAAGTGTGTGTATGCTGTACAATGCCCACAGTACCTTCCTAGCCCTGCAAAGGTTGGAATACTATCAATATTCCTGTGAGATTTTGGTCCAAAATAGAGCAAAAATTATAGCACTGTTTATTGTCGGAGAAGTAAGATAAAAATTAATAAAGAAAGCAGCAGCAACAAAATGCTGCTGGTCACAACTTGTGATATAAAATTGAGGTAGGCAGCCCAAAGGAGTTAGTGACAATAAGTAAATAACATTTACAAATATGCTGAAGGAAAAAAAAAAAAGCAAAAGTAAGAGAAGCAGTCACTTTCTTGATAGATGACAAGGGTAACAAAAAACAGAGGGATGAGGCTTTGCACAATTCTCTTATCTTTCTGTCCTTGTTCTCATTCATCCATCCTAAGCTGGAAATGGGATCCTCTCATGTCTAATGAGAAGGGACATATAGTATAAAGAAAATAAGAAAAGCAGACATATTCCAGTGCCTTCACTGCTGCTTGTGTGAGCTTATCACCATATGGGGAACACAAAATCTGCAACCCTATAGCAAAGCTCAGCCCAAATGCCTGGCAAGGCTCTCAACACTGCAAGAAAATCCTGCCTTTCCTGCTGGGTCTTCACATCTGGGCCCACTATCCTCCCATAGCACCTGCATCCTGGTATAAATGAACATGTCACAGCCCTGCATGGGTGCTCCAGGACTGGACAGGTCAGGAGGTAGCAGCTCTCAAGCTTATTTCTGCCTCTGGTCCGGTTCCTCACCAGAGTTCATCTGCCTTTCTCCTGTAATGTACTCCTGTACTACTAGTTGTCTAAAACTCTTCCACATCTGCTAGATATGTGTATCCCATGAAAAGGACATGACACACTTGAATGACTTTTTTTGACTTTCCAGATTCCCTCCTAGTGTAGGTGAGACTTTTTCGGGGGAATAAACTACCAATATAATGCTCCAGCCCCTGTGTTGGCATCAGACACCTACTCCAGCAGGCTCTGCCAGGATTTGCATTGCAGCATTGCCACAAAGCTTCCTTGAGCAGTCTGCCTTCACCCTTCACTTTCCCAGTATCTCTCCATTACTGCTTTTCCAGGACTCAGTGCCACTTCTCTCTCCTCCCTCCCCTTCCCGCCTCAACATCATTTCCCCTCTCCCATTTTCCCAGCAGCAGCAGCTCCTATCTGCATGTCAGCTTGGTGCCTCTGCCTGAGTTCTGTTGTTAACAGAAGTCACTGGTGTAACATACAATTACATGGTTACTGATTATGGATCTCTATTTAGTAACCAAATCTTTGCTTTTCTCAAGTGGCAGAATATAAGTGAACTCAAAGTCTTGCCTTCTGTGGAAGTTTACCAATGGAGGCAGGGAGCCACATGTGTGTGGAAAGGAAACTGGAAAGATTTATGGAAGGAAGGTAATGAGAGCTTGACAAATCGAGGAATTCTCCCATAGAGGCTCTCTGCACTGCTCAGACTGCCTTCCTTCGAGCTGGAAGAGTGCTGGCCTCCAGGGCTGTTCAAAAGGGGTCTGTCTGCAGACCCATAGTGCTGCGGGAGTGTGACAAATACATCTAGAAATGTGCTGGCAGCTGGGACCTCCCTGAGCCTGTGAGCTGCTTCCAGCCGCAGAAGAGTGGGAAGGAAGATCAAAGGAAATAATTTGGGAGGAACTTCAGGTGAAGAAGGTGCCTGGAATGTCTGGACACTGAATGCTGGGCATTGATGGAGCCTAGGACAGCTGTCCCACCTCCAGGAAAGGAGCCAGCCAGTGACTAGACTTGGATTGACTCAGGTGGGGGCTAGGTGCCCTGGTGGAGTCAGGAGAAAGCAAGTTTTATGTCCTATTGTCTGCAGGGACAGCCTCCAGGAGACCTTTGTAAGGGAAGGTATGTGGAGCTGCCCATGGCTCAGTCAGCCTCAGCTGACATACCCACACACTGTGTATGCCATTTGACCCTCACTAGCTGCTGTCAGCCTAACACAGCTACTCTGCTCTTGATAGCAAATTTATTCAGTACAGCTTGCCATTGCTGTGATCTGAGTTAGTCCTAGGAACATGCTCAGATGGTGAAATTTAAGAGAGCAGTGAGTGATCCCAGCAGCTGGTTGTTCACATCTGCATGGGCTGGTGCTCTGTAGCCTCTGTCACCTTCACTCAGTGCAAAGCTTAGAATAATCAGCAAGTAAAACCTGCAACATACTGAAGTAGATTAACCAATGCAAAGTGCTTTTCCATCTCTGATGCAATTTTGAGCTATTGCTCATTCTTCATTCAAATAAATACATTAAATTTTGTCCCACGAATATGCAATACCTTCAGCTGAATGTATGAAAGCTCCGGTTTGATCACGCATTCATGTCCCTTGATCATGTGTTTTGAACATGTAGCACGTATGCGTTGCTTCTGTCTATAGAAAAACATAGAGAAAAAATTGTAGTGAAATGAAGAATTTCCTGAAGTGAAATTCCCACAGCAATGTTGCTTAGCAGGACTGAGAATACACACAACATAGAAACCATTCCCAAAGAAAAACATGTTATTTGTGTTATGCAACATGATAAAGTTAATACCTGTCTGGCAATCTTAAATTTTGGATCTCATGATTTCTGTGTGTGTAACATTTTCAGAATTTGTACTGTGATAACAATCTTTTCCATTAATTTGCCGTCTAGTTGCAAAACCAAAGCACTGCTTTTGTTTTATTACTTTACCTTTTATTTACAGTATTCCTGCTTTACCAGGGGTGTGTTAAATTATTAACAGGTTATGTCTGTGTTCATAGAAAAGCTAAATTGAATCCAGTACAATGTGGGCTTATTAAAGGAGTGGCTGACTGATTTACTTTGCCCACAAAACTGTGCACTGTGGTTTCAAATATTCTTTTTCCAATTAAAACTATTTATTTATTTTGATTTCTAGCAGTCATGGTGAATTCTTGTCAGTGTTTTCTTTTTTTTTCCACAGAAATGTTCTATATTTTTGCAGGAGTAAAACTGCATGTTTAATTGGTTATTTTAACACCTTTAGTGCAATATCTCCGTGTTTTTATAGGGCTATAATTTTTAAATGTAGGTCCATTATTTTCTATGGCATGAATATTGGCAGACTTCTCAAGTGTCTTGCTTCTCACTGGTGTGTTTGATTTCACATTAAAATCCCTCTTTGTCCCTCTTCAATCCCTGCCGATGACCCTTAACCAGAAGGATTTCTAGAGCTGAAAAGCTTATCAGCTTAGAAAGGGGCCTGTTACAAAAATGTGTTTTTATTGGAACTTAAAGTAACTATCAGGATAAAAAAAGAAAACCTGTTGTGTTGCACTGGGCTGCATTAAAATAAAAATAAATATGCCATAAGTTGGATGGCTTTTTTTTCAAAGTATTTTTTCTGCATGTTGGGATGAAGTGCTAAGCAAAATCATTTAAGTTTTGCTCCACTAAAGGCCATAAATCTGCAGTATCCTGCTTTCTTAGGAATTGACTGAGCCTGCATGTCAGCAGGTCAGATCTCCTAGATAGTGACAAGCAGGTAATCTACCTACTTGCAGGATGTGTTTGGGGGAAACTCAGTTGAACTTTTGTCCTCTTTGATACATGTCTCTTTGAGTTGTGCCTCTTTAGATGGCAGAGTTTCATTCAGAATGACTCATGTTAGCAAAATTTGCCCAGTTGTGGCAAGAAAAATCAAGTGTTATATCCTAAAATGCAGTGTGGCTGAAAAAACCCGAAAAAGGTTTGTGATATGTTTAGCCACTGAATGTGGAACTCCGTGGGAAATGCTAAGGACAGAGGGCAAACACGATGTTTAGGTGTGTAAGAAAGGAATATTAAGTATGAATGAGAAAACTGCTGTTCCACAATGTTCAGTGTTCAGGAGATATTTGCTGGGATAATAATAAATCAGGCCAGAGTATCTTCAAAAAGGATGATGAAAACGAGGGAAATGTTAGGGACCTCATCACAAATCTTTCACCCAAAAAAGTTTTAAGTCTATAATACACCATAAATTTAGAAATGTAAGAAGCTTCATGTATTTTGATGCTCCAAAGAGGGTATGAAGAGGTGAACAGATTATGATTTATACTTATGTAAGGAAGATATGTCTTTAATGCAGTGGAAAGCCATAATGGGATACAATTGCCAGAAGATAAGATGGACAAATAAGATTTGTGGTTTTAGTATTTAGGGTGACTAATCCACAAAACAACTTAACTTGGAATATGATGTCTTTTCAATTGCTTGATGTCTTTGAATCAATAGTGAATATTTTTCTCAGATGTAGGCTATAGCTCACTGAGACATTATAGACTTGATATAGGAGTCTGTTGTTAAAGTTCTTTGGGGAAAGCTCAGTTCACATCATATCATATAACCTATGATTTAAGAATAATCTTGTGATTTATGAATCAGTTATGTGATCTCAGCCACATTTTGATTCCTGTTTTTATATGACCAATGTTTGGGTATAGAATCCTCATGTACAATAGTCTATAAAATCAGGCAGAGTATCAGCAACATTTCTTGGGAAAATATGTGTCCTACTAATTTTTCTGCTTTTCCAAAGGAGTCAAGTGAATGGAAACAATGTAAGGCAAATGGATGTTGAAACCATTAGCAATCCCTTCCTGCTGACCTGTTCAAGTGGTCAGCTGCATTTGACCCGTTGTGGCTGGGTTCAGGGTCAACTGTCTCAGACTACATCGAGATGCAAAGAAGATATTTTTGCGCAGTCTGGGCTCCTATGAGAGTAGTTCAGGCTGAGCAGAGTATACAGGAGGATCTGCATTTCTTCCCTCTTTAAACTTCGTTCCTTTTAAAGTATGTCCTCTTTCAAACAATACTATGAGGGAGGAGTGGAAATAGAAAAAAAAAACAGTCCTAGGAGGGTTTTTTCTTTGTATCCACTTAAACTAAGAACATAAGTGAGGATTAAGCTATCTGAACAAATTGAAGGCTGAGTCTCCATAAGCTGAAACATGAATCAAAAAAAAATGAAAATTCCTCCTTTGCAGAAGTATGTCATTATGTTGCTGGTGCTATTGGAAACACTTGTTTTATTCAAAAGCCTTGTTATAAAACCTTCATAAGAGCAAAAAGATGACTGAGAAGCAGTCCCCGTAAGCCATAATTGGAGAATCATAAATGTAACAATTATTTTTGTGCTCCTGGATTCTGTGCAATTTCTTTCTCTCATCAAGGATTGAAAAAATGAAAAAATTGTAGTAATATTGTCAGAGCATGGTTCATACTTTAATTCAAAGTTTGTGGGCTAATCCTGGCAGTGGCGTAACTACAGTGAAGTTTATTGAAGTTACTCCACAGAGGGATTAGATGCTATTCATCTCCCCATGCCTCTACTTTCCAATCTAATAAGATACCTTTATGTAATCAGTCAGGTTTTTCAACCATGGTTGAAATATTGACTATATTGTTTTTAACATTTGAAGCTGCAACTTCATTTTTATTTTGTTTCAGTAATATCTTTGTCAATTGGCAACATAGAGTGGTATGTTAAGTTTCTGTTTAGGTTGCAAATGGGTAATTAATGTATACTCCCAGAGTAATCAGAAGCTGATCTCTAGTAATTATGATTAATTCTGTTTAGAAATAAATTGTGTTAATTTTAAGCGTAATGAAATTTAAATAGTTGATTTTACACTAAAAACTATGCTTGGAAGATCTTGAACCAGCCCCCATCTGTGATGACTGCAATCACATAACTGTGCTGTTATCTGTGAGAAAATCTCAGCTTCATTTTGCCATTGAATGCAATTTATAGCATGAAAATGCTATGTCCAAGAACCAAAACTCCTTTCCAAATGACCATTAACATGACTTTTGTTTTGCAGGTAATCCATTGGCTAAAATAAGATGGAAAAAAAAAAAAGAAAAAAAAAAGGAAGTGGGAGTATTTCCAATTCTAAAGGTTTTTATGTATTACCAGTGGAGAATGAGGAGAAGCAGTATATTCTTAGACCCTGAGCACAGTAATATCTTCTGTGTCATCATGTTACAGAGGGATTGCATGTATTTAGATATCCTTTATGGAATTTATGGCTTATGTCATACTGCTCTTAACCCTAAGATGCAGACACACCTAGAGAAGTTAAACTGATAGCTGTGTACATTTATATAAGTCTTCTGATGCTTGGTCAGCTATGCAGAAGCACAGCACAGAGAGAGTTCCCTGGAAAACATAACTCCCCTGAACTGTTCCAGTAGCAACACGGAGTGCTTGTGCATCGTCAAGGGATTGTCAGTCGGAAATGAAATGAAAATGGCCTTTTCTGGGGCAGGCCTGGCGGTGTTTGCTTACTCTAGGGCAAGTGCACACACTAGGGTGGGAAAAGGGGCAAGAATGAACTGTGTACGGCCACAACACAAGCCATTTACATTTTACCTTCTTCTACAGGCCAGGCCATAGGGTGTCATAGCCTATTTTCTTGTAGCAGCTCTAGAGCCCACCCATCAAGCAGGAAGGGGAGTGTTACCTGACCATGGAGGGATAGCAAGGGATGGTCCCTCGATCTTTTGCAGAAAAGTAGGATTGTGGCTCTTCTTTGCCTGTGAGGAAGCTTCTAGGCTCTGGTGGTAACTCTAATGTCTATTCAGCATATTTTCCCCCCAGTAGTGTTATTTTCCTTTCCTGCCCCTACGTCTTCTTTTTCTCAAGCTCTTGGCAATGCTGTCAGTTGGTGTGGCAGTTGTGTTTACTCTCTTCTGTATTTCACTCAGAAAAGAAGAGAAGAACTTGGAATTTAGGTCATCAAAACCATGATTTTGACAATATGAAAAACTTACTCTAATAAACTATATGTAGAAAAAAAATAAATTCAGTGCAGTAAGCAAATGAGTGAAGTTTTGTGTCATTGGGGAAGTGTTCTGTAAAAGCTGCAACAGGGATGAGCAATATTTATTTTATCCTCATGTTTCGTAGTTTTTCAGACTGCAATGCCAAAAAGACCTGTTAGGATCATCTAATTTGGACCCCTTTTGCATTAATGGAATTTCACCCAGTAATTTCTGTGTCAAGCCTGATAATTTCTTTCTCCAAAGACATATTCTTTCAGCAGCTTTGTTCTTCTTAATGGCTATTGATTTAAGAATCTTCCATCCTGCTCTTAAAAATGCATTGTTTAGGGGAAGAAAAAGTACACTTTGTTTCTTGTCTGAACAAAATAAGCTTCTTTACTCAGCTTGGCATTTCTCTTCTTTCTCTGCATAGTAGCTCAGGGCATTTCAGGGAATATTCTCAATTGTTAGTGGAAAAACCTGATTGATTTCAGGTAACAACTGAGGGGGAAAAAAAACCACACAAAAAAAAGAGAAAAGAAAACCTGAATACTTGTCATATGATTAGCAGATTCAGCAGCTTCATTCACTAGAATTTTTATAGACCAAAGGACAGGTTGATAGCAATCACTCACTTCTTCCAAAATAATTATACTGTCCACGTCAGCTTTGCTTATCCTCACAAAACAGTTTGAAGAGGTGACTCCCTAAAATACTTATTCCTCAGTCAAAAAGATGGAAAAAAAGAAGTAATACTGGCATGGCATGAATTTTCAGAAGTGGATTTGTGGAACAAGAAGATCTGGAAGGATCTGTCAGCTCTCAGAGCTATCATTGATGTTAGTGAGACTTGGTGGAATGAGTCCTCTGATTGGAGTGCTGGGATGGAGGGTTATAGGCTGCTCAGGAGAAATAGTCAGGGCAAGTGAGGAGGAGGTGCTACACTGTTTGTAAGGGAGAGGTTTGATTGCACAATCTTTAAAGTTAGTGGTGATGTAGTGGAGAGCCTCTGTGGGAGAATTAGGGGGATGGAAAACAAAGGAAATGTTGTAGTCAGTGTCTACTGCTGATTGCCCAGCCAGAATGAAAGCACTGATGAGTTATTCTATAGGTAATTAGGCAAAACTTCTGAATTGGTAGCCCCTGTCCTTATGAGGGATTTAAACTTCCCAGTCAGCAACTGGAAATATCATACTGCTGTGATGAACAAGTATTAGAAATTGAAGTTTATAGGAGATAACTTTTTGTCAGAGGTATTCAGTAAGCCAACTAGGAAAGATGTGCTCCTGGACTTGCTATTTATGAATCCAGAAGGACTCATTGAGGATGCGATGGTAGGTGGCTGTCTTGGCCACAGTGATAATGAAATAGTTCGGTTTAAAATTTTCAGAGTCCCTCTGGCAAGAAGATGGAAGAATCAAGGAGGTCCACAGCTCTACCTAATCAGTCCAAAAGAGAATATAAGACATAGAAAAGAAATGGAAAATGTCCATTGTGAATACTAGAGGCATTTATAGTAATAAACATTTTCATACATTTCTTTGTATTTCAGCTCTAAAGTGGCGTAATATTCAAACCTAACCCTCTCTAAAGTTAGGGCAAAAAAACCCCCAAACCCCCAAAGGAACAGTGAAGTAAACAGTGCATGTGGACAGCTGTGCTGCATAGGTTAACATTTGGTTTTACTCATTCAGTTACAAATGGGAAGAGAAAAGAACATAAGGGATAGCAGTTGGCATAAGCCATACTGTTTGCCATTCTTCATTGCTAATTTCACATCTGCTGGGAAGGATGCAACAGGCTTGGCTGGACCTGATAAGCAGGAGTATCGTCCAGCAAAGGAGCCTATGATAGATATCACTACTGCTTTTGTGATTGAATATTGGTAAATGTGCTATCATATTATGAGGTGAATGCTGTTCTACAGATTTGTAGCTAACAAACAATATAAGACCAAATAGTTGCTGGTAAATACATCTTAAATTTCAACAAATAATTTTGCAAATATTTTTTACTATTAGAATTTGATATAATTTATGTAAAGAGTTTGATACAAATGATGACTACATAGTGAATACAAGATTTTATTTCTCTGGAAGGGCCCTCAAGTCATAAGAGTCATAAACTACAAACTCCTTGTGTTTTCATTTGCTTTCATTATGCAGCCATCTGTTGTTATTTCTAATGTATACTTCTTAGCTTTCACCTTTGATCTTTCCAATTTCTAGGTTTTTAAACTTTTATAGTTCATTATTACATGTTTTAGTGATGCCGATAAAAGGATAATATCACTTTCAGTGACCTAGTGGGAGCTTATTAGTTTACTACCCTGAGAATTGCAAATAAATAAGCCAGTAAATAAATATTATGGAGCAATGGTTGTATGTCCATAGCTAGAGGTTGTGACTAACTCTGTTCCAAAGTTGATTATAATGTCGTCCTTCACAGGAAACTTCACTAAAACCGAAACAAGGTGTCTAATAAATCACACATGAAGTGTCTTGCTGGGGGTTAATTCATTGTTCAGGCTTTGAGGATACTTAAAACAAGGCTGCACTGGAGTGCAATGCAGTATTTTATCTCTTCATATAGTAAGTCTTTCTCCCCTTTTTTTTTAAACTGAATCCTCAAAATTATTTTCTCGAGTAGTGCCAAATTTATGTATGTAAACTAAAGCAGAATCACTCTTGCAGTAGTCAGAATCACTTTTACAGTAGTCAATGGGGCATAAAATAATTGGTGGTATAGCAGTTAGCACTCAATCTTTTCTTCTCTCTGTCACTTCCCACACTTCATTATAAACTAGTCATATCCTTGAAATGAAAAACATACTCTCCAGAAAAGGGCAAAGCAAAAGAAAATGTTATTTATCTGTCTTTCATCCTTTCATTGTTTTTTCTTAGTCCCAGTCTTCATTAGAGGATATTTCAGTATTCATTTAGCACTATATTCTTATTCACATCACTATGCAAACTTAATGCTTCAAATGCTCCTTTTTTTTTTTTTTTTTTAACCAAAACCTCCCTTTAACCAAGCCTAGCCCAAGCCAAACCTGCCTAGAAAACCTGCAGCCTAGAGGAACCTATGCTGAGAACATCTCCCTTTTTACTCTAACATCTCCCTGGGTCAAAACAAATTTTAATTCACGGCAGGATGCTTCAGGACTCCATCCCTTATATCGCTTATTCCCACATATCAATCCAAGCAGGCATGACTCGTGTCTGCAGGGGGCTACTTCCTTAAAGGAGGTAAAGGTGACTGGCTTGGATGTGCATGGCTCCTGTAGGTCACTGGCATATGAACATAAAGCTCTGCAGCTCAGATCCTCCATCACTTAGAACAAGCAGAATGCACCATTTTGCTCTTATACCTTTGGTGTGCCGCATTTTTGATCATTGTGAGCATTTCTGGCCCTGTGTCAAGAAAGATGTGTGAGAGTTAGAGGAGATGCAGAGAAGGGTGAGTAGAATAATTAATAGTCTGGGGCAGCTGCCTGATGGGGAGGGGTTAGAAGGTGTGAGATACTTCAACTGGAGAGGAAAAGGCTGAGGGAGGATAAGAGTGCGGTTTCTGAAGTCACTAAGGTGATAGATAAGATAAAGGCAGAACTGCTGGTGTTCACCGAATCCTACGCTGTTGGATCTAGAGGACAGTATCAGAGGCAGGAACGTACCTTCTGGTACACCTACAGCAACAGCTGTGGGTGCTGGGAGTACATGAAGAAAGGGCAGTAGAAGGTAGCATGGCTTGTGTGCTTTCCTTAGTGGTGTATCTCTTCTTGTACAAGTCAGAAGCATGATACTGGGGTAAATCGGTTACCGGTGAGACCCAGTGGGGCACATCTTAACATTTCCCTCCGCTGACAACTTAATATTGTTTGGCATCAGTTCCAAGCGGGATGCTCTGGAAGCAGCTACCTCTGATGTAGGTCTGACTTTCTGGAATTGCAGGAGTTCACCAAGAGCTCTGTCTTTACTAGCGAGGTCAGCCTAAATGACCTGGGAGAGAGCAAGTTGTCTCTCCTCCTAATGAAATCAATGAGAATTATGGGCACTGAGTGTATTCCAGCAGGTGTTCAGCATTCCACAAGGTCAGGCACTTGGTTAATAGACTGAGGCTGTATGAAATGGTGTATGCTATTAGCAGCCAGAGGAAAAAATCAAAAGGTAGAGAAGGACATTGGGCAGAGCTGTCAATTACATATTGGAACAAGAAGAGAGAAACTGCCTGTAGCACTTAGAGCAGAAGGGCTTAGACAAAATAGAAAAGGCTGCTAATATTTGCTGCTATTATCAAATTTATTCTGCCTTTTGGAATACTAAGTATTTTTAGTAGTGAAAAAAAAATTCTGCAGCGTCAAATGTATTAAAGAGTCACCAGTGCACAGTCACGTTGTTCAGTGATACTGAATATTAACCTGCCTCCAACTTTGCAGATATTCAGGCTCAGGTTAGCCTTACATATTTAGGTAAAGTTGACTTGATTTTGAATGCTTACCTGCATGAATTAAGCAAGTCTGAAAAGTCTGTTCAACTCAGGTCAAAACAACAATCCGTAAAGTTTTTGAAATTACTAAAGCAACTTCATGGAGCTGGTAACCTCCATTTAACCATTTGTCACACCAATCATATTTGCTAAACTTAATTTATAGCATCTATACAAGACTGTGTCTCACAGTAGTGTAATTAAATTCATAGAAGCTTGTCATAGTTTTAACTTTGTAGCTGGGTGTAGCATTCAATAAATAATACCAATCTCATACCACAAATTGACTCTAATGCAAACAGATACAAGAATCAAGCCTTTTCAGAAAAGACCATTAGCCATATAATGGAAACAAAAACTGAGTTAGTATGCTTACCTAATCAGCACATGTTTTATTATCCCATTCCTTTTTTTCTCCAAGTTGTAAGAGACCAAATGAGAGGTTAAGTTAGTAAGTTCAGATTAATTTTTCTTCAAAAACAAAAGCTTCAGCTCTGAAGGGCTGTGGAGACCCATCCCATGCCTCATAGTCTGGGGGAGGCTGAGCATCCTCTGCAGGTGGCAGTTGGTAGTGCTGAGGTTCTCAGCATCTGACAGCAGCAGTGGAATGCTACTGGCAATATTGCTCTCTGAGAATCAATTAGACAAGAAATATTGGCAATTAGTAACACAAACCCTGTGATATTGCTATAATTGGTTTGGCAATATATTAATATAGGTACATTCATAGTTCCTTCATTAAAAGTGGCTGTGAAATACTTTACATCAGAACTGTAGTGGTGGCAAGTGCACCCATGCTCTTCTCCTGCGCTAGGGAAACATTTTCCACCCATCTCAAGCTCTCTGGGCTGAGAAGGATATTCCTCAAATGTCCTTCATTTTAACTCTTCACTGTACTCCTTTCATTGTGCTGGCGTAATGTAGCTTTTTAGCTTCCCAAAATCAGGCAGGTATTCCTTTAGGCTCATATTTGATTACTGAGCCTGTGAACACTTCAGGGCATGCAATATCCATTGCTATAGCACAATGGTTTTCTCACTTGTGCTGAAGCTGGTGAGTGCTTCTGCAATAGGAAAAAGATGATATTTTTCCAGTTTCCTAATCATCTGATATTGCATTCTGGTATCAGAACTCCCCTGAAGTAATTGTTCATCTTTCTGATCCCTAATTGCATTTATCAACTCAGTATGAAACCTATTGCTACCTGGAGCTTTGTCTTTCTTTATCCGAATATTTCCTCACAGCTATTTTCATAATCTGCAAAAGCACCTACAAAATATATCCTCACAGGAGGCCCTGTTAGTATTCTTCTTAACAAATAAAGAGAAAAAAAGTCATTGAGTTTTTATGTTACATTCAAAACTACTGTTAAAATGAAAGAATGTTTTTTTCAGCATACAAATCCCATGCAGCACTATAGTTTGTGAGATAGAAATTGTTTCTGTATTATTAAGTTCATGCTGTTTTGAACTACAGAATCACTTCAGTAATATTTTTCTTGGAAAAATCAATTATATATGAAATTGTGTAGTAATTTAGTAACATAAACCCTGGTAATAATATAATTAAATATTTGCTGCATGGGGTATTTTGTATGTATCTTAATTATGTACCTTTGCTTGCTGACTTGTGTCATGTTTATAACCTTTGGGTAGGTTTAGCATCAGGTGGATAGGAAAATAATCAAAACTGAAAACATAGTTAGACTTTACTTGTAATTTGAAAAATGATTGGTATCTAGACGTTTGCTGCCAGTGGCACTGTGAATTGAGGAAACAGATAGAAAAAATATTCCTCAGCATGTAAATTTTACATGATAATGTGAGCAATCAAACTGTAAGCATCCAACTAACTATGTTTTAAGTATTTTAGGCCAGATTGGTCTAAGTGTTGTAAATAGTTTGACTGTAGCAGAGTCAAATTCTTAATAGTATTTCTCTGGTGTGAGTCAGCTCTGAATCAGAACCTTTGCTTTATTGTTCATTTTAATGAAAAAGACTTTGGGAAATATTCTTCCCAGATAACGTACAATAGTAGACATGTACAGTGAGTGATTCAATTTTTCTACTTTTGTCAGAAGTAATTTCTTCAGGTTTTAAACCAGAAAGATCCTCTTCATACATCTTGAGCTAGTTGTTTTATTAGAAGCTGTAGATGATGAAATCACCACAGTCATTTTCAGCATCACTGAAGTAAATGAGACAAGACTTAGCCAGCTAGCCAAGTGAGGATCTCAGGCTTATATATCAATATTTGTCAAAGTATTTGCAGACTTTTGGAGTCTTTAATTAGTTGTTGTATGTTGAGGATACAGTTCAGTGAAGACAAATACACTGTATTCCCTTCAAAAGTTGGATGAGGTTTACTGCAGTGCTAACTTGAGGATTTGTTCTGTGTTGCAAAACAAATCAAGCGCACTGTGATTATAGCTCCTCATTAATCACTTTCTGCATTGTTTCCTTACCAGCCCTAACAAGTTTTTTTCTCTAAACTTTTCAATTAAGCCTAAAATCCCTCAAGAGGACATATCTCCAGTACTCAGTGAGCTTGGGCACTTTTTTAAAGAGGACTGCTTCACTACTTTTGTCTGATTTTAGGTGGGAATGTTCACCACTGAGTAGGTGCCAAGTTTCCTGTTGTGGTCACTGCAGATCTAACCAAGACCAATCAAGATCAATGGAATTTATTCATCTGACCAAACACAGGCCAAAAAAGTTGCTTTCTGAGCTCCTCTGACAAACTCAGATGTACTCATCAACGATGGCAGACCTAAGTATGAGATAAATATCACTTTTGGTGCATAAAATATAGGTAAAAGTCAATATCCAAGTTAGGTAGAAGTGATCTTTAAACTTTACCATTATAAGAGAAGCCTGTTGTTCAAGGATATGTGATGAATGCCTCATGTGGCAAAAATATGTCTCAAGTATTGGTAGAGTTAGTTCTGTTGTCCACATGCCCATTTACTCATTTTGAACTTGCTTCCTTTTTTAATTATTTTTAATTATGATATATTATAGTTTCCTTCCAACCCCTAGGGCTGACACGCCCTGCTGCTACCTTGGCATTCGCGATTTCTTCACCACATTTTTCCAGTCTTACATCCTTATATTTATCTCCAAGACAAGAAAAAAAACAGGTTTGCTTTGTGGTCCCATCCTTTGGGAAAAGTGAAGGAAGGGAGAAGAATTTTTTGTGACCTTCCAGCAGCAACACACTCTCCCCTAGAACCCGTTTTTTCTATAGCTAAATTCAGCTCGGAGCATCCTTGCTATTAGAAGCCAATGAACTATTCTATACTGATACTCGGCTGAAGTCAGTGTCAAATGCTGTACTGGACAACTGCCAGGGCTGGCAAGTCCTTGTTTACTGTGGAGAGTCCCATGTATGGTTTCATTTATCAATATTACTAAAGGTTTCTTCTGCAAGTAGTGTTTGATTTCATAAATTCTCAAAAGGACAGTTTCTCCTGTGATAATGAGATAACCCGATTCAGTTTTATCCAGAACATCCTGAATGCATCCTTTTTGCCTACTGCCTTTGTTCAGGCTTTGCTTTTTCGTTAGTAATGTTTCTTTTATTTACAGGTATTGTTATCACTCTGTTCTGAGATATTTCACTGGAATCTATCCTGAGAAAGTTCTACCAGTTTGTTCAAATTCTTGCCACCAATCTCTTTCCAAAAGGTGTTGGCTTGAGCTGTGGTCTGTATTTTTATTTAGGCTTTAATATTTGAAAGAACTAAATAGAACCCAGGTGTCCTAGATGCTTTTCTGATGTAAGTATTGCAAGACATCTCCTTCTTTCCCTACTCATCTCAATCTTTGATTTGGTATATTTTCTCTTCATTAAGTATAGTTTATTAACCTTAATATCCACCTCCAGCAGTACTATTTAGATCCATTTTGAGTTTATATTATTGAATTTTCTTCCTTTATCTACAGTGCATACTTATGTATTTTCTTCTAGGCATCTTTCTCCTTTTTAAAAGTCACATAACTGCTGGGTTATTTTTGTTTTCCCCCTTGGGCCTTTTAAGTCAGCATTAGGGTGCTCCTTTAGATTCATAATGGATCTTAACTTGAGTCAGAAGAAAAGAGGACTGGAAGAAAAATAACTCACTACTGCAACATTTTAGATAAGTCAACTTTCTTCCTGGTGGCCCCCCACAATACAACATCTCCCTACTTACTCTTGTAGCCCTTTCTAGTAGACAATAAAAATAGTTTGGTATTCGTTAACCAATTGCACATGCTTGATGAAAAATGAATGACCCTACCTACTATTATGTAAAAAGGAGAGTTGCTAAAGAGTAGTTCTTCTTCTCTAAATCTCTGCCTTGATTACATAGCCTATAAGGAAAAGCACCTATGAACTGACTTTTGGTTAAGATAACCAAGTACACAAAAATCTTCATCTTTTTGTATCCACAGTCAAACATTTGTGTTTACAGATAATAGAAAAGCTCCACACAACAATCTGCAACAACTGAACTTGCTTTTTGGCCAGTAGAAAACTAATTTATTTTTCTGATCCAGAGGAATGAAGAAAGAATTAATGCAATCAAGACAGGTGTCAGGACATCATCTGAAGTTCCAGGCCATCATTTTAGACCCTGGTAAACCGTTCTTCAGATGCCACCGCATAAGAAGTGTATGATGCTAACCTTTTTCTCTGACCTAAACCAGAATGCTGACAATGGTAGATGCACCTGTGTGCCCCAATTTTCTGTCTTTTGGAGCAAATAAACATTGAATGGGTTTCAAGCAGTTCTCCAGTTTCAGGCAGTTGGGCAGCCCAGTGTGAAATCACAAAATTAGGTAAACACAATAGATTGATGCTGAGGACATTTAGGGTGAATCAGATCTTCTAGTTAACATATGAGGCAGCCAGGTAAATTATTAAGGGAAATTGACAATCATTTATACATGTCAGCATCAGCAGGCATCTCAGCAAAACTGTCGGTGAGAGGTTACAGCTCATCTGCCACTGGGACGACCAGCAGCCAAGCTAAAATTATCCATTTTCAGACACTGTTTAGGTACTTTGTTCACCATGGAAGCAAAAGACCTTCTTTTTCTCCTTCTTTTTATTTTTTTTCTTTTTTTTTTTAGCAGGCAGAAGCAATAAATCACCTAGTTTAAGAAGACCCAGCTAGCCCAACACAGATCGATTTCATGGGTAAGTCGATGGGCTGCTAATAGAATTACAACTACCTGTCAAAATAGGGAAAACATATCTGTGACAGTGACAAAGGGCAAATCAATTGAATAAGTGTTGTGGGCTCTCTTTACTTTTCCTTTTTTTTTTTTTTTTTGAGACATGGATGCAAAGTACAAGTGTGTCTTTCGAAGTCTGCAATTGTGACAAAGAGCAATGTTTATCCCCTTACAGGAGCCACCAGTGTTGCAATACTGAATTATGTGGTCACTTTATTTCTACTGCAATCACTAGGTTACTCCTATGAAACACAGCTAAAGGGCTGCATCCAGAGCTATTTGAGCAGTTTCTCATATATTATGAAAGCTATTTAAACAGGTTTTATTAACAGCTGTAATAATGTGCTCCAGGTGAAAAACCTTGGCACATTTTGTTTACCACAAACTGATTTTTTTTTTTTCAATTAAGCACATGAGTTTTCCAGTTTCAGGTGTTCTTTAGTGTTTGTACAGCTCAAGCAGAAAATCAGTTACAACAATGTTGTTGGCTCAGAAATGGTGTTATAATTTGCTACAATTAAATAAAAATTGAGTAAATGAACAGTAGAAAGTTGCCCTTGTGCTGCAATACTACTCGGCTGCCTGTATAGCATATATATAATATCTTACTTTGGTACTTTACCTATCTATGTTAGAGATTAAAAAACTTATATATAGTTGAAAATGTAACTATTTTGATGCAACAGTTTGTGATGGCTTTGCAAATATCATGGTTGAATACTGAAGTTGTGAGATACTTACTGAGTCATGCCAACACAGGCTTCTGCTCTGCTGGTAAAGCTCCAAAACAATGAAGAAATAGCACAGGAAAATAAATAGGGTGGCAGTCCTTCTTTTCCTCTCACTGCAGCCATTCCTGGGTCTAAAGCTACCTCTGGCTTTCTATGGAGGAGTCTACATATTTTTATGAACTTTGTATACATGTGTGAATGACAGCTTGGAATAAAACTGTAATCAGAATTAATTATCTGAGAGTCTTATCCCATTGCTTTGGTATATAAACCGAATAGGTATGAGTTGTTGTTTCATTTCTTAGTGTATACCAGTTTGGACAAAGATTGGGTGCCAGAAAATTGTACTGCCAAAATCAAATAAAACAAACAGTTCCATTCTCCAAAATTCATTCATATAGTTTCTTTCAAATATATGTATACGTATACACATACAGACTAAACTGGGGAAGCTTCCTTGAAGTCAATTGAATTTGCATTTAAATTGATGATAAAACTTCCACTGACACTCAGTGAGGGCAGGATTTCATGCAGTGCAATTAAACCAGACTATAAGAGGAGCCAGGGTCAAAATTCTCAGACCTGAATATCTTGCTTTTCTTACATTTCTTTGCCAGCTTTACCTATATAAAATCAATGCTCAGCTGTGCCCTTTATCATAGGCTGCATCTTCTATTGACTTTGTTGGGTCCTTCAGGCTTCTGTGAGTATGGCAACAGTGTCTCTGGAGGCAGAACTGTGTTTTAAATTCTTTGGAGCAAGGAGTAAATCATAACATTAGTCTTTTTGTAGAGCATTCTATGCATTTTTAACACTGTGATTTTTAATAGATAGTAATAATAGCAATTTTGAAGTACCCTGCAGATTCTAGTAAAGGACTTTTCTTCAGAAACACTATCCCCTGCTGCTATTTTGCAAATCTTCTAATTCATTACCACATGGAGTGTCCTATCTGTGCAACATTTTTTTACTTCAAAACAGATAAATCTGTATATTTTACCAACAAAGGTTCCCCAACAGCATGTTACCATTTCTTCTGTGTGGGACTACAGCTACTTTAAATCATTTCCAAATAAAGTTAGTGGATAATTTAAAGATCATGAATAAGTAATTTATTTAAATTAAGCATTTAGATTAATCATCTGTATTTTTAAGCTTATAGATCCATACTAAGCTAGAATATTTTTCCTCAATAATATCTTCATGATATGGGTTATTCAGTGAGTCACAGAATTCCTCAGAAAATCCCATCGTCCTTAAGTTATATAGATGTAAGAAGTGTCTTCCCATGCCCAGCATGACATGGCTGTAGATCTTTGTGCTGTACAGACCTCAGGAGCCCAGCTGGCAGTGGCTGGACTGGCGGTTCACAGCTCCTATGGCAGGGCAAAAAATGGGAAAGCTGTTGCTGAAGCTCTCAGAACAAAAGGTATGAAGTTAGATCCAAGCGCTGAGTGATGACAGAGTGAGTGTCTGTCCGCCATAGACTGTGGCTCTTTCTGGAACCTCACTCACTTCAAAAGTGGGAAAACTCCGGGAAAGAGGACAGGTGGTTCATTAGTTTCAACGAGATATACAAAAAACTAGGTAGCCAAAAGAGGTTTAACAACAGTTTTGTATTGAAACTCGGAAAAGAGCAAGTAGTTAGGGCTTTGTCATCATGGCTTCAGAGTGCATCTGGTTTATGCAGCCCAATTTACATTGCATAGGTCACTTCAACTTTGATCTATGTTTTGTAAAGTAAAGCTTAGAGCTCAACTCCTTTTGTGGGAGGGTTGCCATGAACTTTTAATGTCTCACAAATAAAAAAGATTGAAGGAAAATTTGTCTCTCCGGAAGTGCCAGAAAACGTAGTTTTACATGTCTGAGGACAACAATTAGGGAAGTAGGTTATGGAAACACTGAATCCTAAAATATTAGCAAAACAAATACCCTGCCACCACAGGTCTGTGCCTCAAAAACTTGGCATCTTTGTGCAGAATTGTACTTGGGAGAGAAAGCTATGTGGCACAGAATGTGTAAGCACTGCTTTCTGCTCAGTGTTCAATCACTCTTGTGGTTGTGTTTGGCCCAGTTTTATAAACTATGTGTTTTAAAAGGCATTATAAACACTTGACTAACAAAGGTATTCACTTTTATTAAATAGAATTTCAGTGAAATATGTCTTGAGAGGATATATAACCCTTTTAGGGCAGGAACAACTATTAGTTACTATAGAAGCCTAGAAAATATTTGTTCAGTGCTCTCTGAAGCACGTAGCCTGAGTGCCTCACAAACACAGTGTCACCATTACAAATTAAGCAGAGACGAAGTGCCTGACCGTCTTCTATTGTTCAGGTTTGATACACAAAGTCCTGTGAATCCCAGGGGTTTTCAGTAGCATCAAGTCAGGACAACATAGTGGAAAATCAGATTGGAGGGGGATTCCTGGTATTTATTAGCCCTTTTGAGAAGAGGTCATACTTCTATGCCTTTGGAGGATTGTGCTTACCAGATAAAGTTTTAAAAGAACTAATATTTTAATGTTTTGATTTAGCATGTATAGCATATACTGAAAATATTCTAAAATATCAAGGGTAAAAAACCTGGAATCGGCTTTTGAAAGACATCTTTGGAGGCTATTGCACCATTTAAGCTCTCTGAGGTACTCAGCACTTGCAGTGCAGTTCTTACCAGAACTGCAGATTTGCACTGCTTTTTGAAGGAGCTGAAGAGCTCTGTGTCTCCTCTATGTCAGCATTTGGCAGATGATCTACAATGACACTAAGCACTAAATAATATCAAGTATATCTGAAGGATTTTAGGCATCTTATCTGAACACTCAGTTTTTTTGGTCATTTCATTGCAATTTTCAGATGAAAATGAAATTAAAGAATGTGAAACAAAATGAGGAAAACATTATTTTTTTTAACTATATTTTTCAGCTGTAGTGCTACTTATGAAAAAAAAAACCACCAAAACACTTCATTGCACTGAAACAAAATTTAAAACAAGAAAAAAAGTATCAAGATTTGAGCAAAATTAAACTCTCTCCAAAAAAAGCCCAAGTCCAAAACAAGGCAAAGTCATTCCAATTAATGTAGTCTACCCACAATATGGAGAATTCGTCTTCTGCAAGATTTTTACTCTAATTTATTAATTTCTTCATAGAGTTGTAAACTGCACTAACTCTCCTGTGGAAAAATCAGCACTGTTAAGTAGCTCATGAGCAGATGTGATACAAGAAAACCTTCGGATTTTTTTTTAAACTCAAAGAGTAATGACACCGCAATATCATGTGGTGAAGGAGCAATAATTTGATAAACATTGTCTTTCCATTAGATTAGAGCAATTAATCTGATTCTAATTTAGCTGAAACATTACCATACTGGAATCCCTAGAGCCCAATGAATAATCTCTAAACACATTGACACACTCAGCAGACAAACATTATCTCCACTCATACTGTTGTTCCATATGGTCTCCTCCCATTCTGATGGAGGGCACCCTGCTGTTTCAATCAAATAAATGTCAATTATCTGAGATAGATCTTTTACTTCACAAGTGCCGGCTTACAATTCAGCAACAGCGGCTGTGAAACAATTGTCTGCGGTTCTTCCCTGATTGCTGCTGCCTCATTTTTCAGCTGCAGACCTTGCTGGATTGCAAAGCAAACTTTGCTGCATCATACACGTTTTCAAAGGCTCTCTCTTGAAAATTGTAGGCACAGAAAATCATTTGTACCTGGGGAGAAAGCAGCAAACCATAGAAGAAATGGCAGAAGGGTTTGCCATGTAGACTTCTTTACCCTATTAGTTGGGATGGTCTTATTGACTTTTCTATTTGTTGATCTAGCAGGGTGCCAAAATTCTATGTGTCTAAAGGCTGCTTAGAAGATTTGATAGAATCTTGCTCTTCTAAGGCAATCTCTCACAAGCCTTTTGCTTCAGGGGGTTCTAGGAACGTCACCGCCTCTCATGGACTGTCTTGTACTTTTGTTTGAAAACACTATAAAAGAAGACAGGCTGAAAACTTCAAGCCCTTGCAAGCCACAGTTTTGACCACTTGCTACAAGGTTCGAAGCTCACGCAAAATATCTCTTTGGTATGAGAGGGCAGATTTAGATTAGATATGTCTCGGTTTAATAAGACAGAAGTGTTTTGCTAAGGAGGATGAGTTATGAGGAAAAGACCAAACAAAAACTCCTCCCTCTAAGCAATTGTAAGTCTGAAATTAAGAGGCTCCAATTGAGAAAGTGTGGAGAAAAGAAAAATAACAGCCCTTTATTGAAAGATCTATTTGTACTGGCAAAACAACAACAACAACAAAACACAGAGAAAAAAAAAAACAGACCCCACCAAACAATAATCCTATACCCAAAAAGGAATTCCCTTAAAGAAAAGTAAAACAGTTCAGTTTGTGCCTTTGGCCCAAATCTAACCACAGTCAGCAGGGGGCGCTGTTGGATCACTGGAGGAGCAGAGCCTGCACTGCTCCGTGCTGGCCGGCAGGGGGCGCTGTTGGATCAGGCGGTCGCCGTGCAGGGCCCCGGGTTTGCAGGA